>JACEGR010008385.1:0-37618 GCA_014170235.1 Listronotus bonariensis
AACAAGACTCAGACGGGAACTGGGCCAATGGTTAAAAATGTGGTAAATAATTTACCAAAAATGTGGTAAACAGTTTACCTAAAAACTTACTGATAAACTTGTTAGAAAACTGAAAAAATTTAAAAATTAAATGTGTGATGGACACTTTAGAGTTTTTATTTATATTGTGTAAAAGCAGAATAGTTCTTTATAATGTATAAAAGTTTTAATTTTCTTAAAATGTTAAATAAAGGCCCAGTTCTCGTCTGGCGTCTTGTTAAGATTTTATTTTATTGGATTAAAATAATTTTAACCCAGTGCTAATGAACCTTTGTTTATGGATTGAAACCTTTGTATTGTAAGTAACTTAATATTAAAAATTTTATTATTTTATTTCTTTTAAACTAATAATAACTTTTATTATATTGTGTAAGAGCAGAATAGTTCTTCATAATGTATAAACATTTCGTTTTAAATCAACATTACAAAAATATATAAGGCTATTCCAAAAAAAATCTATTTTGACTAATTTTAAAAGCAAAGACCTTTAGAAGAAAGAATGTTATATAGACGCTGTTTTAGCAGAAAAACTTTTAAAAGTCTTTTTTATAAACAGTGCATTTTTTTAATGCCTCTCTCCCCCTCATTCTTTTTAAACGGATCAATTTAAAAGAGTAAAACATAAATACTATATTTGAGAGTAAAATTGACAGATGAAAATTTCAAGATTGCGGCTGGGCGCCATCTTAAAAAACAAAATTTAATGAATATTTATAACCCTTAAATATAAACTCAATACCATCACCTAAAACAAAATAGCGGCACTTAAAAAATTACCTAATTACCTAATATGGAGTAAAAATTTTTTTAAAATAAAGCACCCCATATATATTATTCCCATTAAAAAAGAGCTTTAAGAAAATACCACCTTTAGTACATCTAATTTTATTAGTTTTAGAAATATGGCCATTCAAATCAGGCATTTTGGTAATTTTTAAAGTGCCGCCATTTTGTTTTAGGTAAAGACATTGACTTTATATTCTATAGGGTTATAAAGTACTCATTATGAGCTTTAAAATGATGTGTCGGAAGGACCCTCTTTCAATTTTTTTTTCTTAAAATGGCGTCCAGCCGCCATCTTGAAATTTTTAACTGTCAATTTCACTCTAACATATAGTATTGATGCGCATCAATTTTATATCTCAAAGTTTCAATTTTTAAAGTGATCCGTTCAAAAAATAAAAGGGGGGACATTAAAGAAATGCACTCTGTACTTGTCATTCGGTTGTGACATTTCATTAATAATGTTAAAGGTTAACCTTTGTTATTTTAAAAACGCCATGTATATTTTTTTACAATCCTAAAATTTATTTTTTTCCTTTAAATAGAGGTAACATAAGCTGTGGTTAACTTTCTAAGTAAAAAATGTTCTTTCTCTTCTGCTCTAAATCCGACCTTTTAATTTTTTAAACTACACACTCCTCCAAAATTCTTGCCTTCCCTGGTTTAGAATATACTAACCAGAACTAACCCTTAACTATAGAACGACAAAAATTTGTACATAATTTGTCAATTAAATGTCAAACATTCTTATTGAGGAATAAACAAAAATCTATAGCAAAAGTCCGAAAATAAAGGGATATCTTTAAAAAATAGCAATTTTAAATTTGAATCGAAAGAATAAACACAAAAAATGTTTGTACATAATGCCGCGAAATCCGATTTCTTCGTTTAATAAAGGAAGAATAGTCGCTTTACACCAAGAAGGTGTGTCAAAGCACCAAATTTCCAACCGTCTTAACATCCCCAGGACCTCAGTCAGACGCATAATAACTTTGTTTGAAGAAACTGGTGGCGTTGACCGAAGGCGAGGAACTGGTCGTCCTAGAGTAACCACACATAGAGAAGACCGTTTTGTGACTGGTTATGTTCGTAGGAATAGGAGAATCACAGTACCAGCCCTAACCAGAAGAATTTCAATAAGTACAATTCGAAGGCGATTACATTCTAACAATTTAAGAGCCAAAATACCCTTAAGAGTGCCTTCGCTTTTACCTCGACATATTGCTGCACGATTGCAATGGGGTCAGGAGCGTAGAAATTGACTTTTACAACAATGGCGAAATGTCCTTTTCTCCGATAAGACAAGATTTGGTCTGGCAAGTGACAGCCGCAGAGAAAGGGTATGGAGGGGTCCAGGTCCTGGAACGACTAAGCTTGCCAGAGAAGTTGCTCCGTACCAAGGGGGGACAGTCATGTTTTGGGGCGGAATAATGTACGAGCGGCGCACTCCACTTATTCTTATCGAGCGGACCATGACAGGTGCTATATATGCCGAAAACATTATCGAACCTATCATTCAACCCCTGCGCAACAAATTTGGTAAAAATTTTATTTTTAAGATGACAATGCCACGCCACATCGTACTCAAAAGGTACAAAACATGCTTCGAGAAGGAAATATCGAACGATTGGACTGGCCTGCGAACTCGCCAGACATGAATCCGATTGAACATGTGTGGGACCATATTGCTAGAGCAATAAAAGAAAGAGAAAAATCCTCCTGTAACCCTTCAGGAACTGATTATAGCCGTCCAAGAGGAATGGGACAACATGGATCAAGGTTATATTGACAACCTTATTCGCAGTATGTCAAGACGTGTTGGTCAACTCATTGAGCAAGGGTGGCCATACTGTTTAATAATGTTTTGTTATGTTGTATGCTTAAATTTTTTTATATAAAAAAATAAATAATGTTTTTAGTTTTTTAAATATTTTTTACTTTTATTATTAATATTTTAAAATAAGCAGCAAAAAAGAATATTTGAAGCTACAAAATGTTAGCAATAAGGCAATTTATTAAATGTACTACACTTTTACACTTGAATTGTATTACATTTTTAAATACCGGGGCGGCCAAGAATTTTGGAGGTGTGTGTACTTATACGTATCCAATTTCTTTTTATTCTTTTAACGACAAAAATATCCTCCAAGAAATCCAATACCTAATCGTCTCGTTTACCATCAGTAAAAATATAAAAATATTTTGACGGATCTTGGATATAAAAGATATTATGAACGTAAGTTCATAGTTTAGCTAAAGGCAAACAATGAAGGCCAGTCAACAGACATAAAAGAAATTGATCGCCCTCGAGTGACGAGCAGTTTGCTAATAATATGGCATATTAAACCTGGTTTCCAATTTTCAAAAAACATTTAGGCTTAAAATAGACGAGGCGGTTTTTGCCGACTCGGTTGCCAAGATATTTTTTTTTGATAACTGCTGGTTTTCTATATTGTAAAGCAAAAAGAAAAAAACGTAGATATTGGATTCAACTGATGATCAGTGAAAAAAAATAAAGGATTTTTCTTTACTTTATACAGGGTGGCCCACCATATTCGACACGGTCTGTAGCTGGATACCCACGGAGTTTAAAAAAAGTAAATACAGGAACATATACAGGTTGGATAAGACCACAGTATAAAATTATTTTAGTCTATACAGGGTGTCTCAAAAAAGTGTGACGTATCAAAGTTATATTTTTTTAATGGAACACCCTATATTTTATGAAAGGTTTAGATTCTACTTTAAAAAATATCTTAAGTTTGTTTATAGTACTAAGTGTCTAATTTTATTCGTTTTTGTGATATTTGATTTTTTTGAAAAATGCAGAGGTAAAATTAACTTGAATTTACTTTAACACTTTTAACACTGTATTTTTTTACGCCACATGATGACAAATAAAATACTCTTTTAAATGGAGTATAGGTGGCCTATACCTATGTTTTGTGCTTTTTTAGTAAAATCTGTTTTTACAAATTTTTAGTCCAAATGTTTATTTAAATTAAAGTTTGCTGTGACATCGCAGCCATTAATATATTTCTTAAGAAAATAACAACGACCATTTATTGATTACTAGTGTTTTAGTCATTTTAAAAGAAATTTCAATGATTTTAAATAAAAACCCTTCTTCTACAACAACAAGATGATATAATACTGGTAGGATGTGAAAAATGGTTTACTTTAGTCTAGAGTTAATCCTGAAAAATATTCCAGGAGAAACCATCTGATACCCTTAATAGTTGCTTTAAAAAATTTGACACAGTGGTTATAGATAATGGAAGAAACGAGTTATAGGTCACAGAATGTCGTCATAACTGATCAGAGGCGTTATTAGGATTGTTTAAAAACACAAGTTTTATCATTACCACATTCAGCTGAAATAAGTGTTATTGGAAGTAGCATTATAAGCAACTAATGATTTTTTTTTCTGTGAGTTTTAAAAATAGTGGCAGATGATACAAAAATCTTTTAATTTTGTGCTTTTTTCCAACAAATTTACATTTTGCAATAACGGCTTAGTAAATAGGCATAGCTATATCACAGCCTACTTACATTTAAATAGACATTTGGAATAAAAATATGTTAAAACCGAATTTACTTAAAAAGTATAAAAGATAGGTATAGGCAACCTATACACCATTTGAATGAACATTTAGTTTGTCATCATGTGGTGTAAAAAATACAGGGTGTTCCATTTAACATAAGAGAGATATTGCAATTTGACTTTCTAAAAATTGAAATTATTTTTTAATCACCCTGTATAATCTATGATCTCGATATGACCTACGTATGATAAGGCGGACTTTTCCTTATCTTGTAACAAATTTTAAAGTTTAAGGAGATTGATTATATTGTTAAAATAAAATTAATTGAATTACATTTTGAAAAAAATCAAATATCACAAAAACGAATAAAATTAGACACTTGGTAGTACAAACAAACTTAATTTTTTTATGTAGAATCTAAAACCGCCATAAAATATAGGGGGTTTCATTTAAAAATATATAACTTTGATACGTCACACTTTTTTGAGACATCCTGTATAGAGTAAAATAATTTTATACTGTGGCCTTATCCGACCTGTTTTAGTATTTTTTTTAAACCTCATGGTTATCCAGCTACAGATCGTGTCGAATATGGTGGGCCACCCTGTATAATGAAATTAAACAAGACGTTTTTATGTAAAAATCAGTTATTAATCATGCGTCTGAATGTGTTTCATTTTAGAAGAAAAATTGTGTTTAGAGCAGAAACCTGTCAAGTGACGGTACAAAATGTGTTTCTAAAGTAAATTTCATGGTCAGTATTTGATAACTTTGTGTGTTTTCTTCACTGACACCTTTTGCAGCAATGAACATACCCAAATAATTTTCGAAGTTTCTAAAATAGACCGTTTTACCGACCGGAGATATAGGGTGGTAAAGTGTTAAAAACATTATTTTTTTGCCACCGTGTTAAAAGTTAATATATTTGTGGAGCTCAAAATCAAATCGTAGTTTTTGATAAAGCACAATGTTTAGAATACCTCACAATTTTTATTTTGCTTTTTTTATTTGTGGAGTTAAAAAATATTTTTATTTAATAAATTTTGTATTCACATATTTATAATATAATATATTCTGGTTATAAAAATCTTTTTAAACGTCTGTTTGGCGCCAGGCGCGTTCACCCTCGATTTGCTTGCGCACAAACCCGTTTTTTCGGCCATGAAATGTAAATTTTGTTTCGCGCAGGTAATAACATTGGCAGTTTATCGAGATCAGTAATTTAGGTTGTCATATTTCAAAAACTTTTGAAGATGACATAATATACAGGGTGATTTAAAAAAGTTTTGATGTTCATATTTGTATGGCGAACAGTCGCGGATTCGTTTTTGGTTTTCGCAGCAATGCGTGGGAAAGTCTTGACCGCTACCGCTTCGCCTGCGAAGCAGCAAGAGTTTCGCGCCGGTGTGGGGGATCCTTTATGCACCTGAACTACTCCGTTTTTCTTTCCCTTGCCCCTCATGCACCAACCCCTCTTTTGGTTTTGGTGCTTCAAACGTGTTTTTTATGGTAAAGGATGGATTTTTTAAAAATTATTTGTTTAAAATGGAATTAGATATTAAACAGAGATTATTATTATAAAGCCAAGAAAGGTTAAAGAAAATCGAAATTTTAAAATTTCTTAAAAATTATCTCTTTTTCCTTGTCTAAGAATGCGTTCCAGTGATTAACTTTTATAGCAGATCAAGAACTTCAAGCCCTGGAGCGTGACGCACAAAAATTATTGTCACTGGAAAGCTACTCTGATTACATAATCGTCGACAACTTTATTAAAGTAGTTTGTAAAGTCAGCTGTATTCTTTGAGCCTGACATATAGATCATCATTTATAGAAGCCAGGTTTGGTACACTGATGGCTCTAAGACAGGTGATGCAGTGGGTGCTGGTGTGTTCGGGGCAAGGCCTTAAGCGACTTTAGGCAGTATATATGAGGCAGCACGTAGCGGCCATTTAAAGACGAAACAGCTATTTTGGGCACTTCAGGTCATTTAAGGAAAAACGCTCGGACACGTCAATTATTGATTTCAGGGGGATATATTTTTTGTCACTTTTACTTCCTGAACTTTAACCCTCTAGAAAGGGTAGGACTTACCTCCAAAACCCTATTGAAGAGAAGGGTCGAGTGATACCTTATTTTTAAAATTTCTCTACCCTCCTTATAACTGTTAAGTTAAAAGTCTTGATGTCATTTTTTTACGTAAAATTTGTTTCCTTTAATTTTTATTAAAAAAGTGTCAAATACTTATATTATTTAAAAATTATTAGGTATTTGACCCCATTCCCATGTTCCTTGTCGCGAAAAGAGTCATCAAATACTCATCCTCTACTTATGAGGGGGCAAGTTTTACAGAGCAAAGACACCTTTAATCTTGTGGGCGTCACATTTGAAAGTAACCTTAACTGGCATAAACACATTATATCTATAGCGACGGCAGCTTCAAAAAGCTTGGATTTCTCTTTCGAGCCAAAAAGTACTTTTCCCCTTCTAATTTATACACTTTAAATGTGTCCCAAATTCGACCTCCCGAATATTGTTCTCATATCTCACCACTCCCATGTCAACAAACTCCCTCTTACCTCACTTAAAACACCCACGGTACGTTAGTATTTAGGCTTTTAGCCTTCGTGGATGAAAAAACTTACAAATTAAGCAAAAACTAATTTTACATACAAAACACCATATCAGATTTAACCATTTATCCATGCATCCAAATGATTTTTATTTTCCCCCTACGAAAAAATATCTAGAAACCCTATAATAACTTTAAAGTAGACTCTTTGTTTTACCTTAGGGGATCAAGGAAAGATTCACGCTAAATTAAAGGCATCTTTCTTCTGGATCTAAGCGCTGTAAGCGAAGATTCCTATAAGCTGATGGTATCCTGTTTGGTGGTGAACACGAGGTATTTCTCAAATGGCGGGAAATAGATGGGCGTGCCATGGGAACTGTCAGTAGTGAAAGTGAAGGTTATACGTAACACCAGTAGCAGATCTTGGTTTGACAGCCGACAATTTATGCACTGCATCGATTGTTGAATTATTTGTTTTCTTTTGAATTTCTGGGAGCTACGAGCTCGATTATCCAGATTTTTCGCCGACGAAGCCCTGAAAAGCATAGTCGGGAAGGGGGAGAGTGGTGGATTGGACCTGAAGGGACCAAAACCAAGAAAAAAAAATAGAATGGAATAGAATAGAACTTTAAAGTAAATGAGTATTAAAAAAATAATAATAATTCGAAGAAAAAGCTGTGGCGTACTGTTTTTCTTGGAAAAAAATCAAATCTTGTTCGAACGCCCCTGGAGGAACATTTTTAAAAACTTTTATAGCAAAAATGTAATGTAATGGTCAAACGATGTGTACCAAATTTTGTAGAAATATCTGCAGTGGTAGTCACTTGGACCAATGTACCACATGGAACTATCTTCTTAGGACAATGAGACTGGTGGACCATCAAAACTAACTTTGCATTTTTTAAAAACCAACTTAACTTATTTGACTAACTAAATTTAGTACTGGCATACCCTCCACTAGGGGTAGCCCGTACCAGGGGCTTAACTAAAACTTTAACTTTATACTTGACTTCACTAACTACTTCTTATCTAATCTCTTTCTAATTTCTTTTTCGCCTCTTTAAATATTAAATTTTCCAGTGTTTGTTTTGCATTTCTACGCGACCCAGTTTGTTTAATGTTTTTATTTTATTATTATAGAAGTAACCTAGAAAATTGTTTAATTTATACTTTTAAAACCTTGACACCTCACGTATATCTTTATTTAGCAAAATTCCCACTGTTAAGTAACCTAATTAAAATGTATACTTATTTTAAAATTCCGAAAAATGTATATTTTTAAAATTCCCAAAATGTTTACTTTTTTATACTAGGTGTTCACAACCCTATATCTCAGAAAGAAAGCATTCTTAGGCATAATTTTTCTTAAATATTTTTTTGTTTTCGTAGATTCTATACAATGTTAAAATGAAAATACCAACCTAAAAATAACCCTGTATAATATTAAAACCTTCTTATCATATTTACAAAATAAGCAAAATTTTACAAAGTTAAATTTAACTAAAATGAAAAGTAAATTCACTTTATTTTAATAATTGGTTTACTTTAAATTCAAAAATAATTTTCCTAATACAAATTCTAAAACATCTTGAACTTCTCATTAAAATCTATTTGCCTACAATCACTAATGAACATTTTAAGCCTTGATTTTCTCGTTACGAAGATCAAAGAAAGAAGCACTTAATATTTAATGTATTACTAGAACAAAGCTACTGTAATCTTATTTAGTGATCAGTCAGCACTTGCTGTTGCTTTGAAGCTATACAAAACCAATTCGGTTGTGTATATACAGCACAACAATTAACACAAAGTTGTTTTTATTGTTGGATTAAAAGCAGTGGTGGCTATTGAGGTGTAGTAAGTGAAGTGCCACTTTACCAAAAATAAATAATAAAACATAAAAAAAACATATAACTATTATTCAAATCATTTTTCTCATTTCTATTCCTTATTTGTAAAATTCGCCATAAAAAATATAGCATATAAATTAACCGCTAGCGCGAGTCGCTTTCCTCCTCTTTCGGCAACGCGACAAGTGTATTGCAAATATAAAACGGACCGAATTATACACCTCATGCGGGGTTTTGTTTTACGCTTTGACGCTCCGTTACCATGACAACGCTATACTTGCCGGTGGCCAGAATCGCGGGTGGAAGTATCAGGTGTATTGTTTGGTAAATCGCTAGCCTTAAGAAGATAGTATAGATTTTGGTCGTTTCGTTGGTTTTCACGTATTATTTCGATTGTTTCCGTTTGAGTATCATTAGCGACAGTGATTTTTCACAGGAAGAAATTAAATGACAGTACAGAGCACTTATCAATGAAATATAAGATCATATTTTGATGAAAATGGAAGTAATATTCGAAGATTGTTACAAACCACAATTTCTTTGTCTTGCTGATACTGCAAAGTTTGGCCAGTATAACCAAACTTTTCGCGCTGATTCTTTTCAAAATTTATTGGAGATATATGCCGAATCATTTTCAAAAAATTAGCGGCTTAAAAATAAACTAGACCTAATATTTGATGATGAAATATTTCATTGCAGCACTATGAACATTTTAAGCCTTCATTTTCTCATTACGAGGATCAAAGAAAGAAGCACTTAATATTTAATGTATTACTAGAACAAAGCTACTGTAATCTTATTTAGTGATCAGTCAGCACTTGCTGTTGCTTTGAAGCTATACAAAGCAATTCGGTTGTGTATATACAGCACAACAATTAACACAAAGTTGTTTTTATTGTTGGATTAAAAGCAGTGGGGGCTATTGAGGTGTAGTAAGTGAAGTGCCACTTCACCAAAAATAAATAATAAAACATAAAAAAACATATAACTATTATTCAATTCATTTTTCTCATTTCTATTCCTTATTTGTAAAATTCGCCATGAAAAATCTAGCATATAAATTAACCGCTGGCGCGAGTCGCTTTCCTCCTCTTTCGGCAACGCGACAAGTGTATTGCAAATATAAACCGGACCGAAGTATACACCTCATGCGGAGTTTTGTTTACGCTTTGACGCTCCGTTGCCATGACAACGCTATACTTGCCGGTGGCCAGAATCGCGGATGGAAGTATCAGGTGTATTGCTTGGTAAATCGCTAGCCTTAAGAAGATAGTATAGGTTTTGGTCGTTTCGTTGGTTTTCACGTATTATTTCGATTGTTTCCGTTTGAGTATTATTAGCGACAGTGATTTTTCACAAGAAGAAATTAAAGGACAGTACAGAGCACTTATCTATGAAATATAAGATCATATTTTGATGGAAATGCAAGTAAGATTTGAAGATTGTTACAAACCACAATTTCTTTGTCTTGCTGATACTGCAAAGTTTGGCCAGTATAACCAAACTTTTCGCACTGATTCTTTTCAAAATTTATTGGAGATATATGCCGAATCATTTCCAAAAAATTAGCGGCTCAAAAATAAACTTGACCTAATATTTGCTGATGAAATATATTTCATTGCAGCACTATGAACATTTTAAGCCTTGATTTTCTCATTACGAAGATCAAAGAAAGAAGCACTTAATATTTTATGTATTACTAGAACAAAGCTACTGTAATCTTATTAACCAATTCGGTTGTGTATATACAGCACAACAATTTACACAAAGTTGTTTTTATTGTTGGATTAAAAGTTTATTAAATATAATTATCTTCGTGTGTATGTCTAGTCATTTAAAATTAAGTCATTATTACATGTAAAATTATAAAAATAACACTTATATTCCAGTGGCGGCTCGCGGGTCTAAAAACAGGTGTAGTGCAGGAAAGGAAAAAAGCGCATTCACCATTTTAGCAAAATTGAAAGTACTCAACTATCAAAAGTCTAAAGTAAAAAGTCTTAATATCTAAACTTACCTAAATTTTATACCCCAAGTCAATCCTTCTATCTTTTAATGCAGCAAATTTATCAATTATATAGTCATAAAATGATTAAGTTTTTATCAGTTCCTGTAGAAGCTACTTTTGAATTGAAATATTGGCCAAAGATAAAAGTCTATCTTGGAACATACCATTTCTTAAGACATTTTTTAAACGCTTAAACAAGAAAAACTTCGTTCCACTGACACGCTTGTCGACGATATCGTTAAAATTAGCGAAAAAAGTTTATACGCGGTAAAAATGTCTTTATTTGCGCCAACTTCTTTCACTAACTGCTGCAATTAAATATTTTTATAACTTTTATCAGCAAATATTAGGTCAAGTTTATTTTTGAGCCGCTAATTTTTTGAAAATGATTCGGTATATATCTCCAATAAATTTTGAAAAAAATCAGTGGGAAAAGTTTGGTTATACTGGCCAAACTTAACAGTATCAGCAAGACAAAGAAATTGTAGTTTGTAACAATCCTCAAATCTTACTTCCATTTCCATCAAAATGTGATCCAATATTTCATAGAGAAGTGCTCTGTACTGTCCTTTAATTTCTTCCTGTAAAAAATTACCATCGCTAATAATACTCAAACGGAAACAATCAAAATAATACGTGAAAACCAATGAAACGACCAAAACCTAAACTATCTTTTTAAGGCTAGCGATTTACCAAGCAATACACCTGATACTTCCACCCGCGATTCTGGCCACTGGCAAGTATAGAGTTGTCATGGCAACGGAGCGTCAAAGCGTAAACAAAACCCCGCATGAGGTGTATACTTCGGTCCGTTTTATATTTGCAATACACTTGTCGCGTTGCCGAAAGAGGAGGAAAGCGACTCGCACCAGCGGTTAATTTATATGCTAGATTTTTCATGGCGAATTTTACAAATAAGGAATAGAAATGAGAAAAATAAATTGAATAATAGTAATATGTTTTTTTTTTTTTTTTTTTTAGGCGCGCTTGTGGCGGCTTCGGTTGTATCGGCGAGCGTCGATCTCCGGAGTTAAGCAGTGGAATGCGCGCCCATAATTTGGATGGGTGTCCGGCGACAGCGGTGTTTTGGGCAGCGGCACACGGTGTTTCTGCTCGGGGAAGCGGACCGAGCAACAACCATCCAAGTTATGGAATGAATGGTGTGTGAATGAGAAGGAGTAGGGGTCAAGGTACAATAAGCCTTCAGGCTGCAGTGCACCACCTAGGGGGCGGTCGTCGGACCTGGGTGGGATGACCCCGAAAGGGTGAAAAAAAAATATGTTTTTTATCTTTTATTATTTATTTTTGGTGAAGTGGCACTTCACTTACTACACCTGAATAGCCGCCACTGTAATAATCCGGAAGGTAGCAACGTCAGGAAAACAAGAACTTTAGGTTGGTTGGTTTTTGATATGTTGTTCTTCCTCCGTGTCTGGCTGGCAGACCTTGGTCATGTTCCAAGTTTTATCAAAATATACCGAACGGTTAAGAAGTAAGAAAACTATCTAAATTGAAAATTAGGATTCTTAAAATGTTTTCAAAACCTTGGATTATCACCTGTACAGGTAGTATGCGAACTAATAAACGCAACCACTACCGCCAGCCAGACAGCCCAGAGTCTATCCAGAAGAGAAAGGAGAACAACAAATCAAACAATTAGCTGACCTTAAATTCTTTTTCGAAATCGTTGGTACCTCCTATACTAGTAAGTCGGAACTATTACTAACTTCGTTATTATAGGAGATAAAAAATTGGGTAATTTAGAGAAGGAGGAGTACTATCGCTGATTAACTTGCTGCCAACAGAAAACAATTAAACATCGGGTTTTCGATCTATTGTACCTTTTTAATGGAGCACCCTGTATATTATATGACCATTGGAAAGATCTATCCAAAAGCTTAAAAAAGTTAACAAGTAATATATCCAACTCTTAATTGTTTTGGAAATATGGTCATCCGCAAGCATTTGATAGCAAATTGGCATTTTTAAATAAAACACCTTCTTTGTTCTATCACAATTAAATAGATATTTTAAAGAGCTTTAAGAAAATGCAACATTTAATGTGTCTATGTTTTGTAATTTTGAAAGGTATATTTCTTGTAATAATAGATTTTGGTAATTTTCTAGAAACCTGCGGAAATTTGGTATACGGGAGTTTTTGGGGCACTTATCACGAATCTGAAAGAATTTTTGGCGGAAACGTTCCGTTCTTGAGATATTCACCATCAGACTTGAAATTTAAACTAATCCTATTTTTACAATATTCCCCTTCTTTTTGCACACAATTATTGATTTGAAGCTAAAGTAGCACACAGTATTTGATTTTCACCTTTTAAAACCCCGTTTTTTTGCGTATTTTACATTATTTTGCATTAAATTGCATAGCTATACTTTGAATCATTTCAATCCCAGTGTGCCATGAAGCCCTATGTGTATGTATGGTTGCGGCATTATCAAAGAAAAACCACGCAATTTAATGCAAAAATAATGTAAAAAACGTAGAAAAACGTGGCTTTAAAAGGTAAAAATCAAATATTTTGTGGCACATTAGCTTTAAATCAAGAATTGTGTGCAAAAGAAGGGAATATAGGTAGTGAAAATAAGCTTAGTTCAAATTTGAACTTTCATGATGAATATCTCGAGAACGAAACGTTTCCGCCAAAAATCTTTCAGATTCGTGATCAGCGCCCCAAAAATCCCCATATACCAAATTTCGTTAAAATTGGAGTTGCCGCAGGTTTCTAGAAAATTACCTAGATTTTTAAATATAGCTAATCTTATTATTTCTTATTTAAGACAAATTGTGCCTTATTTAAAGAATATATACTTGTTTTGGAAATATATACGTGTTTAAGGAATATATAGTAAAAATAACATTCTTAAATAAGAAAATAATGTAATTTTTCAAGTAAAAATATTGCTTTCTTCAAAAAAAAAAAAATATTTTAAATAAAACATCTGTATACAGTGTGGGCCAAATTAAACTTGCACACTTTTTAACTAATAATAACTTTTTATCTGTTACGCCGACCTTTTTTATTTTAAAGGGGCTAATAAGTAGATATGTTTTTCTCTAGGTTTGCAAATTTTGGTCAGATTGCGCAAGTTATTTATGGAGCCATTTTAAAAGATTTTTATGCATTCATGAACATAACATACATTTTATTATTGCGCTATAAAAAGTTGCGCCACAAAAGTGTACATGTGTGCGAGTACCTTAAGGTTTTTTTATTTCAGGTGATAAACTCTGCGCTTTGCTACACCGATATCAACCCGCCATTTCACACCAATCTCTGGATCACCTTGCATCTCGTATTCTAAAATATGAACTAATTAAAGAAGTTTAATATCTACACTTTGGGACCAACATTAATTAAAACACATACAGTATACCGTGTAGAATCAAACCAATAAAAAGTTAAACCTATTTCCTATGAGAAAACGACGTTACATGGTGTAGCAACAAAGAAAACTCGTATTCTCGTGAGATATGTAACTCTATCTTCCTCAAGACAGTCATTTTATTTAGCTGAATCAGGAGGATTTTCTTTACAGCAAGGTAAGATGTGTGTTTTATTTATGGTCGAGATGGGAAGATTCTTATTGATTCAATCTGTTTTTTGACCTGAAAAATAAACTAGTTTGTTATGTATGTTTTTTTATTTTCATTAATTTAATTTGTATAATTTTTAAAAGAAAATAATTTAATAAAGAAATGTATCACGTAAAATGCTTTTAATTGTTCTGTTTTATTATACTTAATGGAAACAAACTAATAAAAATTTTAATTTTGAAAGGTACATTTTCAAAGTTTGATATAAAAGGGTTTAAAAAAATAGATTTTTGTGGATTTAAATATAAGAATTTTCTTTACCAAAGTGTTCCTATTGAGATCAAAAGCAAAATTAAAAATTCTACAGCTTTATTGTATTTAAGTTTTTTTTTTAATCAAAAATGGTTTTGTTTAAACATCATTTTTATAGTTTTTTAAATACAGATAATAATAAAATAATTTTTAATCATAAGGAAATTTGTGTAAAAAGCATTTTTATATTAAATGTTTATTTATTAAAAAAAAAAAAAACGTTTTTAATTCAATAAGAATCATTTCATCTTGGAAGTTATTTAGCTTTTTTTTAATTGCTTTACAACCTCGTAGAATTTGGCTCTTTTTTATTTAATAGCTTTGTAACTAGAGGAACCTAATTTTATATTAATTATAAAACTTAATTTTTGAAATACGATTACTTAAACGTGTCTTTCTATTTAAAAAAAAATCTTTAAAAGGTATACAAGGGTGCTGTATTTATTTTAAACCTTTTTGTAAATATTTTGTCTTAAAAAGAAAGAAGGTAAGTTTAAAGTTAGGAATTTTAGTAATTCTCTTAACCGATTAGATTTTTTTAACTGAGAATTAATTTACACTTAATTAAAAAAATTTCAAAGGTGTGGAGAAAGGGTACTAGAAGAATCTAAAGTTAAAATCCAACGATCAAAGCCATATCTCAGTTAAGTTGATGTTTTCGCAGATACAAAGTGTCTAAAAATCAATATGATTTTAGTTATTTATAAATAATATGGTTCATATTTGGCGTCTTTTATTAATATTGTGACGTAGTATTTTTGAAATATACATATAAGGCCTACTTTAACGTCACTGGGCAAATATACCATATGGAACTATCTTCTTGGGACCATGAGACCGGTGGACCATAAAAACTAACTTCGCATTTTTAGGACCAACTTAACTTATTGAACTATCTTAATTTAGTACGGGCATACCCCCACTCGGGGTAGCCCGTACGAGGCTTAACTAAAACTTTAACTTTCTACTTGACTTCACTAACTACTCCATATTTTATAATCTTTCTAACTTTTTTTCTCCTCTTTGAATATTAAATTTTCCAGTGTTTGTTTTGCATTGCTACGCGACCCAGTTTGTTTAATGTTTTTATTTTATTATTATAAGAGTAACCTAGAAAATTGTTTAATTTATACTTTAAAAACCTTGACACCTCACGTATATCTTTATTTAGCAAAATTCCCAATGTTAAGTAACCTAATTAAAATGTATACTTATTTAAAAATTCCGAAAAATGTATTTTTTAAAATTCCCAAAATGTATACTTTGTTATACTACGTGTTCACAATATTTAGCTAGGAAAGTTTTTTAGGTAAAGAATTGAAATTTTTGTATGATTTTATTGCAAAATCTACAGGCGTTTGCTGCGGAACCTGGCACAGATTTAAAAAGTACTATTATTTAATTTTAATAAACCACACTTTTTGTAGATATGACCAGGTCTGAAATAATGTCATAATTATTTAAACTTTAAACCTTAGGAAATAAAATATAAAAGTTTTACTAAAAACTGATGATAAAATGAGTTCAAAAAGTCTTTATTCCTCATGTTAAAGGAATATTAGTGTTTACACACATACATGAAACTTATTTAAATCATTCTTATAAAGCAATTTTTAGCCGATAATAAACATTTTGTTTTTAATTTAAAAATTAAATGCAGAGTTACTCAAAAAGTTATATCGTGGTAGAAGTCTAAAAAAAAAATGCCATAATACAAAACTTGCAAAATATTTAAAACGGTGTTGAAACTGTCAAAAATGTCTGGCGACTAAGGAAATATTTTCTAATAGGTGCCCAACTAACACAATATAAAATTCAGCTTTTACAAAAGGACGAAAGTCAAGTTTCACACCATTAACCTTTGGTACCTGGTACCTACCAAAGCCACTATAGTAGACTATGCGCCACTTTAATGAGACAGACGCCGCCGACGCCTGACATCAGGAATCTTGGGCGACGCCTATTTTAGGGATTGCGCATGCGTCAAGGTATCTTGTGCAAGGGCGTGGCCATGGCCTGTCAACTGTCAAATCTGTCAAATGTCAAATGAGTAAACCTCATAGTCCACCTATGTTGGGAGATGCGCTAAGAAACTTCTTAGTTTTTACAAAATGACGAATATCTGCCGCTCATGGGCTCTTGGACTATAATTGTAAAATTTATAAATTAAAATACTTTAGACGCATTGTAGTAGCTCTGTTGTCCAGTTGAACCTGACAAAGTTTAAAACTTTTAATTAATTACCTTCTATATTTTCTATTTAAACAACTTGTTATGTTATATTTAGGCTCAATGTAAAAGCGTATCTGGGTATACTCTAAATGAAATACGGGCGGAAGTCAAACATCAAAGGAGTAGTTTGACACAATATATTAGTTTAGACAATACCATTTAAAATTATTTCATATCTCGTTTAGAAAGTTTGTGCACAGAATTTGTTGTTTATAAATTGCATAAGGCTGTTACAAATTTAACCCTTTAACGGCAACATAAATGTTTTCATACATTAACGACAACAGGGGTCGCATACGACCCCATGAAGAATTACTGGTATTTTAAAGTTCAAACAGCAAAAAAACCAACTTTTTATTTTTTGTCGGTAAAGTAAAGTTACTGTATATCTACTATATCGTTGAAGGAAATTTGTTTATTTTAAACTATGGTTTCTGTTACTTGCCAGCCAAAAAAGTCTGTTTAGGCTCAAGGGTATAAATAAACATACTAAGACAATGCATAAATAAACTTGCAAAATACCTAATAAAAAACACCAAAAATCTTTTAACTCGTTAAAAAAATACTATAAAAATACCAAAATATAAAAACTGTTTTGTATAGAATATAATTTTTTAATTTTTAAATTTTAAACTAAAAAAATGTTTCAAGGTATTCTGTATTTTTAAAAACATACTTAATTACATACATTAGCAAGTATTTAAAAAATAGAGCTTGCCGTTATACAAGGTGTGTCAAAAAATTTAAAGGTATTTTTTAAAATTAAATTAAGCCTAAAAAAATAAGTTATACAGCCTTGTTTAAATACTATCTTTAATAAAAAACAAGTTTTATTCGGTTCAAAGATGGTTAAATTGGTCTTCCCATTTAAGTCACGTTTTATTAGTAATCTTGCATCAAATTTTCTATTAAAATTCAAAACGATATCTGACGTTTTTATAAGGCCATTTTACTTTAACTAAAAGAAGCTTAAAGTTTAGAAATTTAGCATGATTGACGTATTTTATTCAGAGAAAACAGAATTAAAGTAGTTGAAACTTAAGATTTGTTTAACTTTTGTGATAAGTAATTATTTTATTAAATAAGAATCCTAAATCAATATGGTCTCAATTTATTGTATATTTGGTGCTGGTTAGTTCAAGTTTACCTATAATTTTAATCACAAAATATATTGTGAACACCTAGTATAAAAAAGTATACATTTTGAAAATTTTAAAATATACATTTTTGGGAATTTTAAAATAAGCATACATTTTAATTAGGTTACTTAACATTGGGAATTTTGATAAATAAAGATATACGTGAGGTGTCAATGTTTTAAAAGTATAAGTTAAACAATTTTCTAGGTTACTCTTATAATAATAAAATAAAAACATTAAACAAACTGGGTCGCGTAGAAATGCAAAATAAACACTGGAAAATTTAATATTAAAAGGGAGAAAGAAATTAGAAAGATATTAGATAAGAAGTAGGTAAAGTAAAGTCAAGCATAAAGTTAAAGTTTTAGTTAAGCCCCGTACGGGCTACCCCTAGTGGGGGTATGCCCGTACTAAATTTAGTTAGTTTTTTGTCCATCGGTCTCATGGTCCAAGAAGATAGTTCCATATGGTACTTTGGTCCAAGTGACGTCAAGTGACCCTATATGTTATTCCAAAATTTTACACGTCACAATATCAATGATAAAACCTGCGTTCAAAACCAGATATACCTCTTTGATCTTTTTTTTATGGAAAATAGTGCCTGGGCCAGTAGTAAAATTCACTTTATGATAATAGAGAATTATTGCACAGTGAAATAGGGCCAGGCACTAATAATACCGACCTTATTTTGACATCTGAGCTTGCGCAGATGCATGATAGGATAAGGACTCCTCTAATAAGTATAGTGCCCGGCTTTATTTATGTCGGTTTTAGGTCGTGCCTTATTTTGGTCTTATTTTAACTTCGGCACTGTTCGTCTAACCAAACGGCTCCCAACCACAAAATCGAAAAGTTTTTAGAAGAAAAAATACTTAAAACCTTGCTTTTTTAAATGTATTTCTGTAATTGTGTTAAATCAAACCCTACAAAACAAAACAATAAAGAAAAACTACTAAAAATTTTATTACTTTTTATAGGTTAATGGTATTGTCAACATGATTTGCAATAACTCTAAATATTGGGTACAAGCACTATTTAAATAGGACCGTTATTAATAATTTCCGAGCTTAATAAGGCAACTTGCAATAATTCTCTAATGCCACCTTTAAATCCTTTTTAAAGGGCTTTCTTTTGACAAGTCTACCACGCATATTCATATCGCCATATATGAAATCCAACCTGTCAATGTCAAATGTTTTGGGTGTCGGACCCGGCAAACGCAACACTTTTTGTCGGACAAGTTACTACCATGTTTTACATGCCATTTTTAAACATTGTGCCAAAAATCGTAAGTGTTACAGTCACGAAACCATAAGGACCAGTGACATGTTTTAGGTATCGGATTGGGCTGGTTTCGTGACTGTAATTCTTACGATTTTTGGCACAATATTTAAAAATTGCATGCAATATATTGTGGTAAACTTCTCCGACAAAAAGTGACGCGTTTGCCCAGTCCGACATCCGAAACATTTGCTATTGACAGACTGAGTTAAAGCGCCTCGCCGCTTCCATATATGGCGGTATGAATATTCGTGGTAGACTCGTCAAAAGGAATTCCCCAAAAGGGTTTTAAAGTTTTATTATCATAAATTAAATTTCATTACTGGCCCAGGAACTAAAATTAAAAAAAAAATAATAATTAAAGAGATATTAGTTTTTCGCGTATTTCTCAGTTTATTTTTTTATGAATATATTTGGTTTTCCCTGTAAGGGTTTTTGAGTAATTTTAAGATTTTATATAAGCCTAACCAAAAAAAACATATTATAAGAAGTAAAAATTAAAAAAAACAATTTTTAGTTAATGATGGTGACACATATTTAAAATTTTTATTTTTATAATCCCTTATTTATAAAAATCCGATCAGTTTAAATATTTGTATCAAGTTAAATAGATTTTTATGTCTTAAAAATTTAATAAAAAGTTAGGTATAGCGCAAAAAGGCTATTACCCTCCGAACTTGCACCTATTTTAACCAGGCTCTTTCGAATTTCTTATGACACGGGTATATTTCCAGACAGCTGGAGAGCTGCACGTGTCCAGCCTATTTCCAAGAAAGGATCTAAATCTCTTCCATCCAACTATAGACCCATTTTACTCCTCTCAATGCTTTGTAAAGTAATGGGGAAATCAATTAACTCGCAAATTCTTAGGTACTTAGAAAAACATAAAATTTTACATGACAGGCAATACGGATTTCGTCACAAGAGATCTACAGCAGATCTTCTTTCCTTCGTTTCACATAACTGTAACAAGTCTCTTGAGTTTCTAGGTGAGTCCCAGATCGTTGCTCTTGATATATCTAAAACTTTCGACCAAGTCTGGTATGACGCACTTCTTAATAAACTTCCCTCCTACGGTTTTCCAACTAAACTCTGCTCTTGGCTCTCCAGTTATCTTTCTAATCGACGTATATCAGTCATTGTTGATGGCCACTCTTCAAGCTTTCACGAAATTAATGCTGGAGTGCCACAGGGTTCAGTACTAGCACCAACTTTGTTTCTACTTCACATCAACGACCTTCTTTCTTCCACAACCAATCCCATTCATAGTTATGCTGACGATAGTGCCCTTCACTCCACTTTTCGGGTTCCCAAACCAATCTCTCAACCCGACTTGGAAAGCAAACGCTGGGCGATGCAGATATCTCTTTCACAGGATCTCAATTTGATATTGGATTGGGTCGCCAAAAATCTCGTTCCGTTTAATGCATCCAAAACACAATCGTGTTCCTTGTCGCGAAAAAAATCATAAAACACTCATTCTTTGCTTATGAGTGGCCAGGTTTTGCAGAGCGGGGACACATTTAACCATGTGGGCATCACATTTGAGAATAACCTTAACTGGCATAAACACATTGTATCTATAGCCACCGCGGCTTCAAAAAAGCTTGGATTTCTTTTCCAAGTCAAAAGAATTTTTCTCCTTCCAATTTATACACTTTGTATGTGTCCCAAATTCGACCCTCTCTGGAATATTGTTCTTATGTCTGGGGAATGGCATCCCCTACAACCCTCAGCATTCTTGATGCCATTCAAAGAAGAGCTGTTCGTCCTATTAATGATCCTTTACTTACTGAAAGACTTCCTTCTCTTGCCCTTCGCGAGCTGTGGGAGATCTATCGCTCTTCTATAGATACTTTTACGGCTTCTGCTCCGACGAATTGTCCAGTATAGTCCCTCCTCTTGCAGTTCCCAACAGAGAAACTCATGGTGCCGCGTGTATGCATCCCTATACAGTTCAATTGGACAGGCCCCGAACTTCCCATTTTGTTTGTTCTTTTATTCCTAGAGTTTCCAGACTGTGGAACCTGCTGCCAGCGAAGGTCTTTCCTTCCCCCCAAATCTTCAAGTTTTTAAGTCCCGTATTAACAAACTTCCTCTTACCCTGCTTAAGACATCCACGGTACGTTAGTATTTAGGCTTTCAGCCTTCGTGGATTGTCCAAAGATAAAAAAACTGCATTTTAAAAAGAATATTAAGTGACTCTCTATTCAAAGAAGCTTTTATCCCTAATACAATTTATATCCAAATATCGGAATTGATACAAAAAAGGTTTTATCCGTACACATGTTTGTTTTTTTTTGTTTATATTATTTACTTGTAAGCACCTTTATTGTAAAATATTTTAATTAAAACCTCTTTTTCTCCTAAAAAGTCGTAATTTTATTTTAAATAGAATAAAATTTCATTTACTGTTCAACTAGATTGTTATCCATATTTTTAGTTTCAAAATAAATTTTATTAAATTGTTTTAATGAATAACGCCACTAATCCATCTAACTATAGACCAATTTCAATTCTCTCAGTTCTTTGTAAAGTAATGGAAAAATTAATTAATTCACAAATTCTTAAGTACTTAGAAAAACACAAAATTTTGCATGACACGCAGTATGGATTTCGCTACAAAAGATCTACAGCAGATCTTCTTTTCTTCG
This sequence comes from Listronotus bonariensis, assembly GCA_014170235.1. Lineage (NCBI taxonomy): Eukaryota > Metazoa > Arthropoda > Insecta > Coleoptera > Curculionidae > Listronotus > Listronotus bonariensis. The sequence goes on from JACEGR010008385.1 coordinate 21,966, forward strand.
TAGCACACTGTTGGAATAAGTCTCTTGAGTTTCTAGGTGAGTCCCAGATCGTTGCTCTTGATATATCCAAAGCTTTTGACCAGGTCTGGCATGCCGCAACTCTTAATAAACTTCCCTCGTATGGTCTTTCAACTAAACTCAGTACTTGGCTCTCTAGTTATCTATCTGATCGACGTATATCAGTCATTGTGGACGGCCATTCTTCAAGCTTTTACCAAGTAAATGCTGGAGTCCCTCAGGGCTTAGTTCTGGCACAAACGTTGTTTCTTCTTCACATCAACGACCTTCTCTCGTCCACAACTAATTCCATTCATAGTTTCGCCGACGATAGTACCCTTCACACCAGTTTTCAGGTTCCTAAAGCCATCACTAAACCTGACTTGGAAAACAAACGCAGAGCGATGCAGATATCTCTTTCGCAGGATCTTAAGTTAATGTTAGATTGGGGCGCCAAAAATCTCGTCCATTTTAATGCATCCAAAACACAATCATGTTCCTTGTCGCAAAAGAGTCATCAAATACTCATCCTCTATTTATGAGCGGCCAAGTTTTACAGAGCAACGAAACCTTTAATCTTGTGGGCGTCACATTTGAAAGTAACCTTAAATGGCATAAACACATTGTATCTATAGCCACGGCAGCTTCAAAAAGCTTGGATTTTTCTTTCGAGCCAAAAGTATTTTCTGGACAGGCCCCGAACTTCTCACTTTGTTCGTTCTTTTATCCCTAGAGTTTCTAGATTGTGGAACCTGCTGCCCGCGGAGGTCTTTCCTTCCCCCAAATCTTCAAGTATTTAAGTCCCGTGTCAACAAACTCCCTCTTACCTCGCTTAAGACACCCACGGTACGTTAGTATTTAGGCTTTAAGCCTTCGTGGTTTGTCCAAAGATAAAAAAAACAAAAACATCCTTCGATGAGTAAATATTATTTTTCTTGACTGCCCTGGTGCCAATTTAAAGAAAATATAATATTGTATTCACTTTACTTTTTTTAAGTTATTAAAACATGTTAATTTCTTCCTTTAAAGTTCCAAAAGAGATATAATTCTTTTGAATTTTTGCTCCCCATATTTACAAATCCTCTTACAATCAGCAACGTCAAATTATACAAACTAATTAATCATTATAACATTCTAAAGTGCCGTTTAAAATTAAATTCCTATACGAAATTTACTTAATTTATCGACACCAACGCATTTTAATGGATACAAGAGCTTAAATGACACTTAAGCAAATTGCTTCAGGATTATTAATTTACTCATTAAGAGCGTGTGTATCGATATAATCGCTTTACTTTCCGTATTTAACCGGAATATTGGGGCACTTCCTTAAAGATTATTTATTTAATATTAAAAGATTTTATGAATAAACATAGTGCATATATTTAAAAGAAATGTAGCTCATATTGTGATAAATTTTATTACAACAAAACAGTTTATACAGGGTGATTCAAAAATCGATCACGAAACTTAAGGGGTGATTCTACTTGACAAAAGAGGGGTAGAGCTTCATATAAATTTTTTCAAATTGTAATTTGGTTTCAAGTTACAAGCCGTCCAAGTTCAATTTTTATTTTGGTTTTTTCGCCATATTGCATTTATTTTTTAACCAATCCAGTTGATATTTGGCACACAAATCGAGCTTTGCAGATTAAAAACTTAAAAACAAAAGTACTTTTTTAAATACCGCCAGAGGGCACTTTAGCTTAAACTTTTACATTTTATTTTTTTATTTTGACAGATATCGCAAAGCTGGGGCGCCATTATATAGACAATTAAAAACATAAAAATAGGGTACTCTTTATTAAAGTCGATAAACCTCACCGTTTAGACACCAATAGACATCAAAGTTTTCATCAATTTTAATCAAATTACCTACATATATACAGTGTGTCTAGTAACTCAACCGACAAACTTACCCAAACGATTTTACAACAAAAAATAAGAAAAAACTTTATATGAACATATGTCCTAAACGTCTTAGTTTTTAAACTACGGAGTGTTAAAAATAAAAATAAAGTTTTTTTTAAATATTTAACACACCGTAGTTCAAAAACTAAGACTTTTAGGACATATGATTACATAAAGTTTTTTTCTTATTTTCTGTTGTAGAATCGCCCCGTAAAGTTTGTCGGTTAAATTACTGGACACCCTGTATGTATGTAGGTAATTTGATTAAAATTGATGAAAATTTTGATGTCTATTGGTGCCTAAACGGAAAGGTTTATCGACTTTAATAAAGAGTACCTTATTTTTAGGTTTTTTATTGTCCATAAAATGGCGTCCCCAGCTTTGCGATATCGGTCAAAATAAAGGAGTTATGAAGTAAATAAATTTTAAGTTTTAGGTAAAGTGCCATCTGGCGGTATTTTAAAAATACTTTTGCTTTAAAATTTTAGAATCTGCAAAGTTTGATTTGTGTGCCAAATATCAACTGAATTGGTTAAAAAATAAATGCAAAATGGCGAAAAACCAAAATAAAAATTTTGAACGGCTTGTAACTCGAAAACGACTGACATTTTGAAACAAAAAGTATATGAAGCTTTACCCTTATTTTGTCAAGTAGAATCACCAGAAATACTAATATTCTTCCAAAACTCAAAAATGGACCATCATAGTTTAAAATATTATGCATTAAATTGTTTTTTACAATAACATTTAAGGTAGGCGCACACCAGACAGTCGGTACGGATTAGAAAATATAGTCAAAGTGAAATTAAAAGAAGCAGCGATCGTATGTGGATATACTACGCACAGGATTTTAAAAAATGCCGTGAAAATATAGCAACTTAAAGTAATCTTTAAGCGGATTCCTACCTGGGGATTTAACCTATAGTAGGAGCCCACGATGCTAAATGGGGATTGACTTGAGCGTCATGGAGACCTACTGAGTTATAGAAGGAACAGTTTAAAAATGTGAATTCGGTGCTCTTTGATAAGAAAAAATCACAAAAAAGTTTAAAGCAAATAAATCGTCATGCTTGTCTTCGCGGCCGCCTTTGCTATATTTCTTTTATGATATGCCGGTTGATGCAGCTGGTCATCACACTATGGGATAGAAATTAATTTTTTTGGTCAAAATTCTGAAACTTACCAATCTAACTTAAAATGAGGTGCTTTTTACTGCAAAAATATTGTAAATTATTACAAATGCTTTTGGGAACCTAAAACTTATTATATGTTATTATAAATTTACCCCCCTTAACATTAATATTTTTTATTGTACAAAATAAACTAAAATGTCAGCTTGTTTGGTTAATTCGGTAGTATTCTAATCAGTAATCCGATGATTATTATCTCATATGATATACAGGGTACGACAATAAGTATGATTTTTTTAAATGAAATACCCTGAATATTATATTACCACCAAAGAAATATTTTAAAATGGTTTTAAAAAATACTACATTTGATGTTTTTATCTCAATTAGTTTCGGAAATATGACCATCCAAATATGAAAAATAATTTTAAAATATTATTAGAAGCGTTATAGAGATACATCTTCCCAACTTTTTTTATTTTTTAACGTATAAAATAAATAAAAAACACTGTTTTGTTGGGTAGATTCTGTAGAATCCATATCTTTCATCAGAATGTTTTTATCTTTTAGGATATACAGTGTAGGACAAAACATATTAAATTTTAAAATAGAAAACCTTGTAAATTATAAAAAAATCTTGTATCTGTCCTTACATTCAGGAGTAGCAAAAAGTAGAAAGGCAATTGTAAGTACAAAAAGTGATAAAGAAAAAGGTAAAAAAATCTTTGACAAAAGTAGCGAGACTTCGCGAGACTGCATCGGAAACACAACAATAGCTCTTATTATTTAAACTCTTTTACTTTTTTAGTAAACAAGGCTAAAAATAAACTAGGCGGCGCCTTTGTATAAAATATTCCGATTGCAGGCAGCCTTTTTTATGTTTTTTGTATTAGTTACCTAGCGTGGACGATAAGAAGAAAAAAATGTTGTATAACATATATCTTTTATTGGTGGAGAAAGCGTCTAAGGATTTTATACAGTGCATTTCTTAAATGTCTCCCCCCTTTTATTTTGTGAACAGAATAATTTAAAAAAGTAAAACTGGGTTATGAAATAAAAGCATAAAATCTATATTTAAGAGTAATTGACAGATGAAAATCTTTAGATGGCGGCTGGGCTAACCAGAACTAACAGGAACTAACCAAAGCTTACTAAAAGTTTTAGGAACTAACAAAAACTAACAAGAGCTAATCAAAGAATATACAAACTAATTAATTTTTACAAAATTTCCAAGTGCTGTTCAAAATGAAATTCCTATACGAAATTTATTCAATTTATTGACACCAACGCATTTTATTGGATACAAAAGCTTAAATGACACTTAGGCAAATTGCTTCAGTATTATTAATTTACTCATTAAGAGCGTGTGTATCGATTTTATTACTTTACTTTTCGCAGCGTATATTTATCGGATTAACAGGGCACTTCCTTAAACATTGTTTATTTAATACTATAAAATTTATGGATAAAAATAGTGCATATACATTTTTTGCTCATAGTGTGCCAAGTTTTATTAAAACAAAACAATTTATATAAATTTGTATTTATAAAATAAATTATATCAATTTTCTTTGTGTTAAATGGTTTAATTGTACTAGCTACCAGATCGCACCAATCTTCTCGTCAATCTGGAGTATTGATCATACACATAATAAAACAGTTGGACGTAGCGTATCCAGAGTAAATATTATGATAGAAATTTATGTGCCTAACGATTTTATTATTTGTCTGATTAATACCCCAGATTGATGAGAAGATTGGTGCGATCTGGTAGCTAGGCCGTCCAAATTATTTTTTAGCTTTAAGTACAATAAAACCGTTTAACGTAAAAAATACAATTTATTTTTAAGTTTTAGTTTTGTTGTTAGTTGATAAATCTTATTCTATTGAGTTTATAAATGCCTTACTATTACTAACCAGGACTAACCAACGATTCTACAGGGTGGATCAAAAGTCCCTAGCTGAGGATTTTCCAGTAAGGTTTGTCACGCTGGTCATGGGGATATCTTGTACAAAAAGAAAAACTAGCTCTAAAATGTCACATAATCTTAGGTTCAAATTTATTCTATTGTTGATATTCGTGTTGTGAAAAATGTGTTGCCTCTCCTAACTGAAGGCGTGACTTGACAACTCTTCCCAGGACAACGAAGCACAGATCTTAATTGTTCTCATCGATTCCGTTTCATTTTCTGCTGCATTTCGCTTCTACACCGATGGCATTCTATATTTTTAGGTTCTTCTAAAAGTTGGCGTTGCCGCAAAAAGTTGACAGCAACATTTTCGTCTAAAATAAGTGTTCTATATAAATCTTTTAGCAACATTATTACGTATCACTATAAGAAACTGAATAAACTAATTTTTATAAAAATTTGCTCTTTGTATTTATATGCCATATCACCATAATTGGGTCACTAATATTCTATTAGAATCAGGTCCCTGCTTAGGTACCTACTAATTCTTACAATTGTGGTACTCCTAATTATTAATGTTTATTAGAATTATTAGGTAAATAGTAAATAGATATTAGCCAAATAATAGGTTGATTCCTTGGAAGATCCCCAAAACCCCGGTAGAGCGCATACTAAAGTGGCACCCTAATGCCGTAGTATGTGCGCGTACTTTAAAGGGACATGTGTTTTGAAACTGTTTTTGTATGATATTGTATCATCCTTACTCTTTCTACAGCTTAGTAAATTAAAGATTTAAGCTATTTTTTGCTGTTAATATACGGTTCAAAACATTTTAAACACATTACATTTTCTTGCTAAACGGTGACGTCATGTACGTCGCGTATTTAACCGTGTTTGAATACATTCCGGACAATGGTTTAAAAACAATATACCTATCTCTGTCGGGCGGCCATGCATTGTACTCATTGAAAACGTTGTTTCGTAAATGTAAAACTTCTGTAAAAAGTTAGTGGCGTATTTTTTTTTCTCAATAATATTGGCTGTTATACTCACCAAGACGTCACTAGACCCAATAATCCTAATATAGCTTAAGCTTTATTACATTAAATTATTAAGAGGATTTTTAGGATATTTAAAAATATCGACTTTTTTTTAACTTTACCGCTCTGAATCTCAAAAATAAAGCAACTCCAAACATATGCCTTTAGAAACTTTTTTCCATAAAAAGACATAAAAAAGCACCCCTTAAGTTTTGTACCGTAGTGAGAAAATAGCCTGTATTTTAAAAATTAAAACATAATGCAGGTAATTAAGATAATAAAATACCAAAGTAATACTTTTTCTCTTACGGTAATGGTAATTCTAAGTAATTTTCCCTAACTTCAAAACCTTTCATGTTGCATACAAATTTTAATTGCTAACTTTTCTGCTTAACGTGTAAAAACGAAAATTAAAAACCATTTTTCCAGTGCAAAATTCATGCCGGCTGCTTATTTCCATATATTGTTTTTTTCTTTATTTCCCTGTGTGCATTTTTTTGCTGAATACCCGTTGATTATTGTACTCGTATATGCGTTGTCAAAAGGTCACGGGACCATTATCGTGGTATATGTCCATATTAACGCCGATGCCGTATGTTTAAATTGACGTTATCGATCGAATATGTAACCTACTAAATGAACTGCCTGCACAGGAAAACGATTATATATTATAATATGCCTATAAATTATAAATTACGATTGAGTCATGTTAATAAATTGTATGAAAATAGTTGGATAATTATATTTTATATACATCAATTTTATGCAAAGAACCAATCTTAAAACGGTATTTACCAATCGGTTATGTTGACGTTTAAAAATGTATTATATGTCAAAGTTGTCACCAATTATTACCGCGGTTATAATTGGTTGAACACCTAAAATTGCTGATAGAGAATTCAAAACAATTTCCGATGCACATCATACCCAAGGAAGATAATAAAAAAAGGAGCGCTCAATTTTTTATAATTGTCCGAAAATATAGGTTATATTTGTGACGTCACCTTTTTGCCATAATATTTTTTTATCCTACAAAATAAACCAATACTTGCATACCATAAAATGAAATCACTAAAAAAACATAAAAAAAATTGTATCTTACACTTACTAACGATTTAAACGTAAATTCCCTGTAAAAATATTCAAACGTCAGTGACCCCTGTTTACAAGTTTTAAAATTCTCTGTAACTGCACTAATAATAACTACTCAATTAAACTATAAACCGTAAAAACTAAACATATATAAAAGTCCAATGACTAAAAAGCAAAAGAAAAACACCAAAACCTCGAAAAACTTTCTAGTACGATTGTAAACAAAGAATTATGGGAAAAGATTACGTCATAAAATTTAGCGAACATAGGCTTAAATGGGATCCAGCGCTCCTTATTAAAAAGTTTATTTTTCTTGCGTCATACCTCTTGTGTGACGTAAAATGGCGACATGGTTGCCAGCTTGTGATAATAATACAAAAATATTAGGTTGTTATGTTTTTATGATCAAAATGACATAAAAATAATAATATTATTCCAAAACACCTCATATAAAAACATGTGTCTTCGTTTTTATACCTTTTATTAACAATGAAACGTAACTATAGTTACAACTACGACAAAATATTTGGTTGTCAATGTCTCAAAGTAAACACTACAAAAGTCGAAATTATATTACTACTCCCAGGTCTGGATTCTTTGTTTGACCTCCGAACAGTGCGGACGTGCGTAGAGGACTACAAAGTTCTTCCCGGAGTGGCGGCTAGAGGTGTCGTACGAACGTTTTTTACCTTTAGGGATCAAGGAAAGATTCACGCTAAATTGACGGCATCTTTCTTCTGGATCTAAGCGCTGTGAGCGAAGATTCCTATAAGCTGATGGTATCCTGTTTGGTGGTGAACACGAGGTATTTCTCAAATGGCGGTAAATAGATGGGCGTGCCATGGGAACTGTCAGTAGTGAAAGTGAAGGTTATACGTAACACCAGTAGCAGATCTTGGTTTGACAGCCGACAATTTATGCATTACATCGATTGTTAAATTATTTGTTTTCTTTTGGAATTTCTGGGAGCTACGAGCTCGATTATCCAGATTTTCCGCCGACGAAGCCCTGGAAAGCATAGTCCGGAAGGGAGAGAGTGGCTTATTGGACCTAAAGGGACCAAAACCAAGAAAAAAAATAGAAATAGAATAAATACTCCCAGGTCTTCAATTGCCGTTTTATAGTAAAGTAAAAAAATCTAGAAAATGTTTCTTAGTATAGGATAAAATGAAAGTGTTAAGTGGATAACTCGAGTGTTTTTGGAAACCTACGAAAGTAATGAAAAATGATATATTATTTCAATATATTATCAATTCAAATTAAATAGTCCTAATTTTTTAAAAAATTTAATCCGAACACTTATTTTTAAAGTCCATAACAATATTAATAAATGAGAAAATAACAACAAAGCGACATAATATTTGAGAAGAAAGTCGAGCAAAGTAAGGCAACGTCGCAAGATAAAAAGAAATTCGACCAACCTGACAATAATAAAATTTTAATTAAATGTTTTTTTCGGTGTTATTCCAAGAAAAAATTCTGTTATTGGATGCGTTAAATAAGGACGTTAATATGTGTTCAGTACATTAATTAAAAGGCCAAATTTTAATAATTTTTGCCGAATTTTATTTTTTTGTTAAGTTTATGTAATTGAACGTCAGGTACAGCTGATTAATGACGTGCATCGGAAAATGTTTTGAAATCTCTATATTTTACTAGCCAAAGTAAATAGAGAACTAAAAATCGATGCGACGTTTCGGTGACAGGTCTTGCACCGCCACGTTTTTTAGAATAAGCTTCCTTTGCTAAAATGCTCGAAGCATCCCAGTTTATTATATGATTTTTATCAAGATTCAAGATTTTTGATTTATGAAAAAAACTTGTTTTTAAAAACGCAAAATCAATTAAATAGTGTATATATTATGAAATAAAGATAATTGTGTGGCATCAATTTAATTATTCACACTTTAATCTTGTGGTTTTATTGTTTAGTATTTTTTATTGTTTTAATTAATCACACTTTTTTGTTGTGGTTTTATTCTTTAATATTTTTTTATTGATGAATAAAAAATAAAACTGGTAGACCCCTTTGACAACTGCGAAGATTTTGTCAAAGCTCTTAATAGTACCTATTCAAAAAAAATGTACCTTTTTGGAAAAGAGAAGTCAGAAGTATTTTAGCAAAAGAAAAAAAACTGACTGTTCATAGAATAAGAAACCAAAGTATTACCGATTAAAGTGTGCATGTATTTAGACTAAAGGAAACTTTATATCTGCAGGGAAAGAAAAGAAGTTACAAGGTATTCAAATTGATGACAGTTAATTTAACTAACACTTGGTTACCTTTGCTTAATATCCAGGCATTTTTACGAGAACTAAAAATTAACTAACTCATCACCTTTTTGTATTATAAATAATAAATACACCAGTAACCAGTTACTTATGTCACTATGACACTATAACCAAACAAAAAATTTGACATTTATCTCTGATAATAAATGTTCGGAAATTAATTCGGAATCTCCTAAAAAAAAGCTAAACTCTTAAATTTTAATCTTATATACTTAATAGGTTTTTTTATTTAATTTTTGGCGTGTACTCAAATAACTACTATCAATAAGGATATTTATATTGAAAACTTAGCTAAAACGCAATTTTTCTATCATTCAATATTAAACTGTTTACCGTAACCACCAATTTATATTTTTTATTATAATAAGATAAATTATAGCCGCGTAGTTTGACCTAACAACCTCGTTAAGCACATAAAATTTTCCGCTTGACAAAACAAAAAGAAAAACATTTTATAGTCCGTATAAATTTATATTTTGGACCTTATGTTTCTGGTACGTTAAGCACGTATTTTATTATGTCATTTATTTTTAGTAAAATTTATTTTTGTGTCTTGTAGCAAAGAAGTATTTATTTATTTATTTATGTATTTCTGGTCAAGGGGATACAATAGGTACAGGGTCTTTCCCCATATATTGACCCTCCCCTACAGCGGTAATGCGAAAAGTTAAAAAAATTAATACAAAACTTTTGAGGTTTTACTTTAAATTTTTGAATCCGATGTCAAATTTTTTTTTCGTTTAGAAACGTCAAATTTTGACAGATGATCATTTTTTTCTTATGGAACACCCTGTATATGACTTCATAGTTAAAAAGAGCCGAATTTTCTGATTTTAAATATATATAGTTTAACTATGTTTTATTAAACCGTTTCGGAAATATCGGGCTCCGAACTTTAAAAAATAATATATTGAAGATCTTGGTAAGCGCTGCATTGTTATTGTTTGGCGTTTTTTTTAAGATAAATGAATTGAGTAGAAACAATAAAAACAGAAGATTTATTATTACTAAGGTGATATTTAGCATCTTTTTGTTGACAAGGATACATTATTTTAACAATTCTTTAACTTTAATTTAGACGTAATTATAACTATAACTGCTCTATATGACCACCACCATTATCAGTACAGTTTATATAATCCTGCTCAATTTTTGTGTATTGTATTCCTTATAAATTGTCTATGATTTTGATTTATATCATCTATCGCGGCAATAATTTTTCTGCGGAGCTCCTCGACATTTTCAGTTCTCTGTTCGTAAACTTTATTTTGCAGGTAACCCCACAGAAATGAATCAAGAGGTGTCAGGTCTGGACTGTTTAGTGGCCAACGAATTGGCCCAGTTCGTCCAATCCACAGGTTATATCTTTCATTTAAAAATCTCAAAACAGGTAACACATTATGCGGTGGGGCACCATCTTGATGCCAAACTATTTGCTCGTATTGCCTTATGGGTAGATCTTCAAGTTTAGCTTCAATTTGATAAGTAAGCATCTCTAGGTATCTCTCTCCGTCAAGTTGCCGTTATAAAAATAGGTCCTATGACCTGGTCATTTAAAATTCCACACCATACATATAGAGATTGCCGCCCTTGAAACTTAATATCCCTTGTTATTCGGGGTTTGTTCTTGACCAAAAGCGAACATTTTTTCGATTGTAAATGCCCGCGGTTGTAAAGGTGCACTCGTCGGTCCACAAAATTTTTTTAAAAAGTTATTATCTTCTTCTTTTAGCACTAGCATCCTCTTGACAAAATTCCACCCGTTTATTTCTTTGCTCTAACAGGTAATATTCGATAAGCAAAATATTTATACTTTTTAAAGTTGAATAAATTTTTTTGGCCGATCGATCAAAGTAAATTCTGGCATCTTCTATGGAATGATTTGGGTGTTCTAAAAAAGAAATTCAACATTTTTGATGGGCAATTTGAGGAGAGACAAAGGCCCGAACATGATAGTGTAGATCTAAATGTATTCAAAAATTAGTAAAAACTTACCTACCTTCGAAATATAGCAAAATATGTAATTCTTCTTCTGAATCGACAAGAATTGTCCGACGTTTTTCTTCGTAGAGTTTTCCTGATGCGAAATGCCTCGTTCTATATTTTTAAACGTATTTTTTGCCGGAATGGCACGTAAAGGAAAGGTTCGACGATATTCCTCTGGCGGCATTTGCGTTATTATTATTTTTATAAAATATACGGACGATGTCACATTTTTCTTCATCACTGTACGACATTTTTAACATTTATGGGTCAACAAACAAGAAATGACAATGTCATCTGAATGATTTGTTTTTTAATAAATGTCAAACAATAACAATGCAGCGCCTACCAAGATCTTCAATATATTATTTTTTTTTAAAGTTTGGAGCCCGATATTTCCGAAACGGTTTAATAAAACATGAGTTAAACTATATATATTTGAAATCAGAAAATTCGACTCTTTTTAACTAAGAAGTCATATATAGGGTGTTCTATAAGAAAAAACTGATCATCTGTCAAAATTTGATGTTTCTAAACGAAAAAAATTCTTTGACATCGGATTCCAAAATTTAAAGTAAAACCCCAAAAGTTTTGTATTAAAATTTTTTTTTAACTTTTCGCATTACCGCTGTAGGGGGTCAATATATGGGGAAACACCCTGTACAGGAAGTACCCACTATGGTATCCACAAATTTACAAATTTTAACATATCCTTAAAAATAAGTGAGTTGTTTATAAAATAATTAATTCAAAACTACTTATTACAGATATGATAGAAAAAAATAATTAAAAATGAAAAAGAAACAGACGATATTGCGTTGGAAATCGGCTCTGTGCAATTACATACTTTTTAATATACACATAACGTCAAAAGTCTTGGACCCCTAGCATTTTTATACTTCTTATTTATTTAGAAAAATTAAGAACTAATTCAAATTGTTGTCCATGTTGATTTTAATTTAGTTAATATATATATATATATATATATATATATATATATATATATATATATATATATATATATATATATATATATATATATATTTTTTTTTTTTTGAGTTTATGTATGTGACTAAAATAAAAGAAATATCCAAAATATGAAAAACCAGTGTTAATTTATAAATAATATTTATTGCAACAAAAATTACCTGTATGACAATACAAAAAATAAAATGGAGCTCATACACTGTGGACCCTCCCCTACTTCTGAGTAATGAGTTAACACGCCTGAGCATGGAAATTATTAAATTATTAATTAATTCCTGCGATATGCGGTCCCATTCTTCTACGGCGGCTACCGCAAGTTTCTAATCGGTTCTAGGTGGTGGATTGCGATTGTGAATAGTTCTGGAAACAATATCCCACAGATTCTCAATTGAATTCATGTCTGGGTAATTAGCTGGCCACTTTAATCTGTTGATTTCTTTAGTATTAAGAAGCTCCTGAACTCTTCTGCCTCGATGTGGTCTGGCGTTATCATCCATGAAAATGAAATTCTCTCCAGTTTCATGGCGGAGGGGAATGATAATTGGCCTAATAACATTTTCCATGTAACTTTCGGTAGTCATATTTTGTTGTATGCGAATTCTTGAGGTTCGACAGTTGTACATTATTCCTCCCCAGGACATTACTGTTCCCCTTGATAGGGAACAAATTCACGAGGATAGTTGAGTCTTGACTGACGCCCTGGCTTTCTCCATATCCTTTGACGATGGTCATCACTGACCAGACCGAATCTTGATTCGTCAGAGAAAAGGACTCTTTCCCACTGGGCTAAAAGCCATTCCCTATAGTTTCTCGCCCACTGGTGGCGGGCAGCACGGTGTCGAGGCAATAAAAGAGGACCTTTAAAAATCTTCTGGCCCGCAAATTTGCGCTGTGAAGTCTTCTGTAAAATCATATTGGAGGAAATTACGCGGCTGAACGTACCTTTAAAATGATCTCTAATGGCTGGGGCCGTTGCGTTCCAATTTTGGCAGGTGAATTGGATAACATATTTGTCCTTCCTTTCGGTAGAAACGCGTGGCCGTCTACTACGAGGCAATCTTTCCACATTTCCAGTTTCTTGATACCTGTTGATGATACGACTCACAGAAGATCTTAAAATATTTAAACTGGCTAAAATATGGTGATTGGAAAATCTAAATTCATGCAGAGCAATTATTCTTGCTCTGTTATAAACCGAAACTTCACGTCCTGGCATTTTCAGTTAGAACCAATGTAAACTTTGCGAATTTAAAACGCAAATGAACTAAATAAAGTAACTAAACGATTTCAAATCTTTAAAACCACAAAAACTCTTATCTCCCATATAAGTATGTGATCTTTTTTATTTTGTAAATCCTAAAAAACATGTAGGATTCTTTATAACCAAGATATACAGGGGGTCCAAGACTTTTTGGTGTTGTGTGTAGTTTTAACCCGTGGTAATAATATAAAAATAATCTAGTTGTTCAGCACACACAATACTATTTCTTATATTTTTGCAGAGAGACGAATTCTGACCTACTTGTGTTTCTAAATGACAAGAAAAATAATTCGTTTACCCTTAGAGACCTCTGTGGGGCATTAAGAGATATTTCTTGTAGTATGCAAGGGCTCTGTATGAAATTGTTTAAATTTTATACAAAATATAATATCATATGTAAATCTGTGGTCACTTAGGGACCTTATATGAAAATGAGTTCGTGCAATGGTGAAATTTTGTTTAAATGCAATAAATTAAAAATATATATTTTTGTATCCTTTCAAGTCTCTCACTAAATGTGTTCTGTCCAGGGTTCCAAATAACAGCAACAAAATTTAATTTTCTTAAAACAAAAGAACTATACAAACAGATGACTTGATATTATGAAGCATTTTTTGACTGATTGTATTACTTTAAAACTAATCTTACCAAACACATAAATGTGAAAAAGGTGAGCTTAGTTCAATACTAAAATTGAGGCGTTGAAAGCCAGAGCGGACCACACCCTACAAATAAAGAAATTTACTTTAACGTGTATTTCCAATAGTATACAAATTATTTTATCAGAGCTAAAGTGGACTTAGCAATCACTATCCTATATTAATTCTTTGCCTACTTTAGCCCTGATAAATAAGTTTTATGCAATTGAAAATGTAATATAGTAAATTTTTTGAATTGTAAGATGGTCCGCAATGGCTCTCAATGCATCATTTATGCTTAACTGTGATAACTAATAAAGATCTAAATAAGTGTACTGTACAAAATCCAAATGTGTACACAGAGTGATTCAAAAATCGATCACGGAACTTAAGGTGGTGATTTTCCTTGACTTACTGGACACTGGACACCCTGTATGTATGTAGGTAATTTGATTGAAATTGATGAAAACTTTGATGTCTATTGGTGCCTAAACGGTGAGGTTTATCGACTTTAATAAAGATTACCTTGTTTTTTAAGTTTTTGATTTTCTATAAAATGGCGCCCCCAGCTTTGCGATATCTGTCAAAATAAAAAGTTATGATGTAAATAAATTTAAGTTTAGGTAAAGTGCCCTCTGGCGATATTTTAAAAAGTACTTTTGTCTTAAAATTTTAGAATCTGCAAAGCTCGATTTGTGTGCTAAATATCAACTGGATTGGTCAAAAATAAATGCAATATGGCCTAAAAAACCAAAATAAAAGTTGAACTTTGACGGCTTGTAACTCGAAAACGAATGACATTTTTGAAAAAAAATTATATAAAGCTCTACCCTTATTTTGCCAAGTAGAATCACCCCTTAAGTTTTGTGATCGATGCCTGTATATAGAAACAAAATAACATTATGACCAAGTGTGAAACTTAATTTTTTTGTTTTATTGAATACCTGTAAAAATTACTGTAATTTAGAAATGTGAGATCTTAAAGTAGATTAGATTTGACCTGGCTAGTTTTTATTACATCAGTTATTTTTAAAGTAATTTAATCCTATATAGATAGTTTTTCTTTTAATTCTGATAAAACTGACCAAGTCTGGTCAAGTAATTGTTATAGGCATCCAATAAATAAAGAAGTTGGAGTCTCATACCTGTTTTTAATGTTCCTATAAATAACGTATTTGGACTTTGTTCAGAATTTGACCCTTATTTAGATTTCCATTCTTTTACGGACAAGCATAATTTTAGTATTAAACTTGACTCACCTTTTTCATATTTTTGTTTTGGTGGGATATCATCACTTCTTGTAAAAGAACCAGGAAGTTTTTTTAAATTTAATATTTTTTTCTTGCATTTCCGCAGCACAGTATTCTTTTTTATGCTATTGTCTACATTTTCTTCAAGGTTAGAAATAATAG
>JACEGR010008386.1:0-37612 GCA_014170235.1 Listronotus bonariensis
CGCCAATAGCTATTTTTTTTTACTTTTACAGCAAAAATGTAATTTAATGGTCAAAAGAAGTGTAGAAAATTTTGTGAAAATATCTAAAGTGGTAGGAAAGTTATAAAAAAGGATTTTTTTTCTTAAAAATTTAACACCCTGTATCTCGGAAAGAAAGCATTTTCGGACATAATTATATTTGAAAAATTTTCTTATTTTCTTGCATTTTATACAGTGTTAAAAGGAAAACACCAACTTAAAAATAACCCTTTATACTTTAAACACTACCCAAAAAAATATTACACTTAATGAACTAGTTCTAGATTAAACAACTGCAAAAAAAATCTAAACACTTAGGAAATAGACGTAGCTAGGCGTCATCCATGTGAAAAAAATTAGAAACGATCCTAATTTAGCGACTGAAAACCACAGAACTGAAAGAACTAGAAAACTGACCCCCATAAGCGCCTGTGTATTAAAAATGGTACACCTACGCACATAACCACGTTTAGGAATGTTTGGGACTAGTAGTTGGCAATAATCATTCTTGTGGGAACACTTCTTACACTAACTTCATTCAATTTGTCATTTGTCATTAGTTTTGCAAATGGCGTTTTGGTGTGTTATGTTATTGTCTCCTTGTATTTTTACAAAATTTTATAGTGTTTGACTATCTTGAGTGATATTTTGTGCCTATTTTAGTGCTACTAGTGTTAATTAAATTAGAACTTAAAATGTCAAAGTGTATTGTGCAACCCAAGCAAAGAAAAAGAAGGCAATATTTCCTTTCACAGGTATGTAAAGGCGTGGTGGTCTTAAAATATGAAATAAGAGTGTAATCTAATTTAGGTAAAATATTATTTGTAAAAAATAAAATATCCAGTAAAAAACTATAAGGTCATTTTCTAGAATGTGTCCGCAACTCCGATTTTCACCAAATTTGTATGGTTTTTGGTGGTATACTTACAGGGTATTTTTGGGCGCTGATCACTAATATAAAAAAAATTTGGCGGAAAGTTTTCATTTTCGAGATATCCATCATCAAAGCTGGCATTTGAACTAACCTCATTTTCACCATATTCCTCCTTTTTTGCACACAATTCTAATTTAAAGCCAAAGTGGCCCACAATATTTAATTTTCACCTTTTGAAACCCCGTTTTTCTATAAATTTTACACCTTTTCTCAAATAAATGCTATAGAAATAGCACTGTGTCTTCTAAACTTTATAGACACTTAATTTACATTACAAAGTAGACAAAACTGTGTACACGTCTTGAAAATTTTGATTTTTGGTACAAATTTTTGACCTAAAAAGCTTACGGAATAGAATTCGGATAGAGTTGCTTGGTGGGGTATAATTCATAAATTTTATTTAGATCTTAAATAATAAAAATATATAGGTAGTAGTTTTAATCCTCATATAGTTTATTTTTTACTAACTTGTTTTATTATTTTCTAATTAAAGGTTACCGAGGAGTCCTAGAAAGAAGAAAAATGGCTAAGCCCTATTAAAAGAAATCCATCAGACTCTTATTCCTATAAAAATAAAATTTGTGTTGATCATTTTTTGCCTGAAGATTTTTAATGAACAGAGAAGGAAAATGCCTTTGAGCTCTTGCTATTCCAAAACAAAAACTTCCAGTTGCTGAGTATATTCAATGAAAAAATAAGCATCATTTTGACAATACCACTGTATTACGTCCAATAGAATTATCATCTGGCTCAACAGGTATGTTATAGTTTTAATCTGTATTTAAAATCTATATAGAAAAAAATAAAATATCTTAAGATACAGAGAACTTATTATTTAAATACAATAAGAATTTAAACATTAGGTTTGGGATAATTTAAAGATAACTTTAAAATATTTTTTAACCATTTTCAGATATTGCAGTCGCTTCTACAAGTACAGGGTACATTAAAGAAAAGTTTGAAATTGTTTTAGCCTCACATTTCAATCAAAGCAATAGTTTCACAAGTAGTGGAAGCTCTGGCAGTTTATATTCTTCAATTTTGAAAAGGTATGTGACTAGTATTAATTTTCGATTTAACATTAGTTTAAAAAATTTAGAAAAATTTTATAGGTCGTTGTTGTTTTTATAAATACACTAGTTATATTTTTAATAGTGCTAATTGCACATTTTGAGGGCTAAACACTAGAGCAAATTGTTTAAAAGTGGCTAAATTTATGAATACCCAATAGTAATATGGTATTCTTTTTGTTTAAACTTAGAAACCTAGTATCAAAAATAGTTGTTTAAACATACATTTAAAGAGTTTACTTTTTAGCTAATACAGCGTGTTTACTTAAGTTCGCACCATGTGGAAAACTTTTTAACTATTAATTTTGTGAAAAAAGTTATTCTTTATAAAAAGTTCTGCCTGGTCCAAAACCCAAAATGCAATTAGCAAATATTAATTTTTTCAGTGATGTACGAGGTATATAAAAAAATATTAATTTTGCTTAAAAGGGAAGTACCTTAATTTTTTAAAGTGCGAAATTTTTTTAAAGAAAAGATGTTTAGAATAAAATATAGGATTGAAATATGAAAATTGGATTATTTAAAAAAAACTTTTTTTAACACTTTTTCTATGATAACGTGACTTTTCGCTGTTTTTACATTCTTAAGCTTTCTTTACATATAACATTTCGAAATAAGTATGAGTTAATGTACAAACTTAAATTTTCATTGTTAACACATAAACATTTTTTTTTTTTGAAAATGAATAAGGTTGCATATTTAAATGTTATTTTTAATCGTAAACATCTTTCCTTCATAAAAATTTTCGATATTATAAAAAATAAAGGTATTTTCGTTTTGAGCAAAATTTATAATTTATAAGATACCTCGAATATCACCATCATCATAGAAAAATTATAAAAAAAGTGTTTTCTTTAAAATAACCCAATTTGCATATTTAAATCATATACTTAATTCTAAACATCTTTTCTCTCATAAAAATTTTCGATATTTTAAAAAATTAAGGTACTTTCCCCTTAAGCTAAATTCATATTTTTTGACATACCTCGTATACCACTGCAAAAAAATAATATTTGATAATTGCATTTTGGGTTTTAGACCATTCAGAATTTTTATAAAGAATGACTTTTTTCATAAAATGAATAATAAAAAGTTTTCCATATGGTGTGAACTTAAGCAGACACGCTGTATAAAACTAATATACAGTGCATTTCTCTTGGATTAATTTAAAAAGTTTAACTTAGGGATATGAAATTGATAAATACTATGTTTTAGAGTAAAATTGATGGCGGCTGGGCGCGTTAAATGGAATGGAGGGTCTTGTGCTTGTCATTTTAAAGCTCCTGACGAGTACTTTATAACCTCAGAATATAAAGTCAATACCCCCACCTAATACAAAATTTCGGTACTTTAAAACTTACCTAAATACCTGATTTGGATGGCCATATTTCCAAAACTAATAAGGTTAGATGTACCTAATGTGGTGTTTTCTTAATGCTCTTTTAAAGATCTTTTTAATGGTGATACTGGTGATAATATACAGGGTAGAAAAAAGTATATATTTTTTTAATAAAGCACCCTGTTTAATATATTACCCATAAAAGGATCTTCCAAAACCACATTAAGTACATCTAACTTTATTAGTTTTGGAAATATGGCCATCTAAATCAGATATTTAGATAATTTTTAAAGTACCACCATTTTGTACTAGGTGAAGGTATACTTTATTTTCTAGGGTTATAAAGTACTCATTAGGAGCTTTAAAATAATGTGCCACAAGACCCCCCTTTCCATATAACTTTTTTCCAAGATGGCGTTCAGCCGCCATATTGAAATTTTTATTTGTAAATTTTACTCTAAAATATAGTATTTCTGCATCAAATTCATATGCCAAAGTTAATGTTTCTTAAAGTGATCCGTTCAAAAAACAAAAGGGTGGGGGGACAATCAAGAAATGCACTGTATATACTTATATGAAAATATGTCATTTAAGAATAGGCTTTAAGAATATTAGATTATTATAAATTTAACTATTTTTTTAAACTTTATTTTATTATGCAGTTCAATTTAAATTATAAATTATATTTAGCCTTATATTTTATTTCAGAAATTATTTTGCTATTTGAAGACCAAAAGCATCCATTATCGGACTCTTCATCAAAAGATTCACCATCCGTCTCAAAAAAGAAGGTAAATTCTTACTTATAAAAATTATTAAACAAATTATTAAAAAACTTTGTTCGTCTTTTACTAAATATAAATAACTTGCAGATTTATTATTATTATTTTTAAATATTTTGTATAACATTTATGCTTTGTTTTATTTTAGACTTGCTATTAAGGACTCTTCAAAGTCAAATAAAGAATTATCTTCTGGAAATGATATATCAGTGGCCACAAAAGATAGAAGGAAGCTTGTAAAACTTTTCCATTACCTTATTCTAGAATAAGATAAACCAACCAATTAAGAAGATTTTTTTGTGGGATTCTTTATCTAAACTTGTTTTGCTAAAGTGATTTTCTAATGTTGGAAACACTTTTGGTCTGATAAGAAGATTGTTATATATTAAATTTTTAAAAAGATTTAGAAAATAAAGATTTGTTTTTGTTAATATGTTGTTTATTATTGCCCTAAACCTGCCTGCAGTTTATAAGTATATTTATTTTAATTATTGCTATTTGTCGTTTATGGTTCTTATTAATTTATCATTTTTATTTAGTTTAAAAGGATAGGGATTTAGAACAAGAAACGTTCTATTTGCTAAAATGTTGAAAAAAAACTAGCTCTGTTTTTTAAAATATCATTCAAAAACTAAAATGGCGAAGGCGCAACTAACAACAAAAGCCTTAAGAACTAAATTTTTGTGCTGATTATTTAACATTACAATAGGCAAATCAAATTCTAAAGTAAGTTTCAAGAATGATATGCATTTTAAGAAAATAAGACAGACAAGTCACCAAAAATCCCCACTAGACCTAAACTTTTTGAAAAACTCGCCTGTCTAGCGCCTATTACTCCCCTGTCTGGCGCCTATTTTTCGCCTATTTTTTATGGCACTCTAGGCTGTAGCCTAGTCAGCCTAATGGATAAAACGGCCCTACCCTTATAAAAAAAACATATATACATATTAAACTGGAAATTAGTTAAAATATCACTTAAAAGTAATGTAATATTGTTTTAAATCAGGGTCATATCGACTTTCTGAGGGGAGGGCCATGGGCCGAGGCAAAGTGTGTGAGGTGGCAAAAAACAAAAATTTTTAAAGGAGGTTCAAATAAAAAAAAGGTCCTCTAACCTCTTTTTATTGTTAGCCTCACCCCTCGGACCAACCTTGGAGGGGACCCTCAATAAATGCCCATATTTGCCATTAGACATGTATGAAACACAATAAAATAGAAAGGTGTCGCATCCAAGGGGGCCATGCCCCCCTATGACCGCCCCTGTTTTAAATCATGCTCATAATGAAGACCTCTACCTCGACAAATGTTACCGAAAAATAATGCTAAAGATATTTAATCAGTAAATATTTTTGTTCTACCTAAAGGTAGGGTTGCGGAATTTCTTATGCAGCTAAAAATAATGTTTGAAATGTATAAAATATTAAAAATTAATATTTTCCGAGATTTATTTGATTCTGACCTACCATGTAGCATTCTCTTATTGTTCGTCGTTTAATAACTAATTTATCAAAATATTTTAAATTTGCCCGCGAATTCTTCTTTTTATGTATACAGAATGCCAACCTAGATTCATCGTTGCCAAATGCGTAAATTCCGAATTCCCTAAACGTGGTTATGCGCATAGGTGTACCATTTTTAATTCCTAGTAAGTATTATAGTTCTTTTAAGAGGTATGTGCTGAAAACGCATTGGTTTTAACCATTTTCCATTATTTGCAGATAAAACTCAAAAGTTCCCCCATGCCTAGGTGGGAATCGGCCATAAAATATTAAAAACCGATCACGAGAATTACGGACATTTGACTGATTGCTAACGATGTATCTCGGCCTTACATCATCGTCAGTATAGCAACTCTTCTTCGTTTTAGACGATATAAAGGGAGAACAACAAGGTATGATAAAACATTCAATACCGCCATGAAACCAACTACAGAAGGACCGTTCACCTTCTTTGGATAACCCCGTACAATTAAATTTATTTCTTGTTGAAATTTAAAGTATGACCGACCTAAAATATACTTACAATATCAACTGTTGTATTTTCAATGCATATTGGCCAAGGTGACAAACACTGAACAAGCGGCATGACTCCGAATTCTTCTCCAGCATAAAATTTCTGAATACCTTTCATCATCATCGAAACATATCTTGTAGTGACCTCAAACGGTTGTACCACTGGCAATACGATAGTTTCATTTTTAATACTGATTACTGGCTTTTCTGTATCCAACGAATATGTGATTTTTACAAACAGGTTTTTAATGTCAGGTTTGTTTGCCCGAAGAAATATGCTCGTCATAATTTTAGAATTTTTATCCAAAGTTTTTGGTGTAGGTAATGTTAGAGGTAGTTGTTCTAAATGCATTTCTGGTACTGAGGAAAACTGAACTGAAAAATAGAAAAAATGGTTATCTTTAATAACGCGATTAAACCGAGAAGAGTAAAGCAGTATCTAATTCGATTTAAATCAAACGTTTCGCTATTTTACGTCATGGGCACAGATAAAATTAGGAAAATCCATGCAATGCACATGACACTAAATCTTGAAAAATAGTGCTTTATTAACAGCTCTCGTTGTTCGCCTATCGAAGAGTGCGGACGTTTCGTAGAAGGCTACATAGCTATTCCCGGTGTTGAGATTAGTGGTGCTGTACGGGCGTTTATACCCTCGGGGATCGAGTAAAGATCTTCTGGAGCTAAGCGCTGTGAGCGAAGATTTCTATAGCCTAATGTTTTCAAAGTTTGGTGGTGTGCACGTGTTTTCGTAACGGCCGGGGACGGTAGCACCTCCGCTTAAAGCGTCAGTTTTGACAGTGACCAGTTATACGTAATACCAGTAGCAGTTCTTGATTTGACAGCTATCAATTTATGCATCACATCGATTACTATTTTGCATGTTTTGGTATTTCTGGGAGCAACGAGCTGACGACTTGGACCAGAAGGGACCATAGCCAAGAATAAAAAAGTTTACAGCCAGATTGATTAAAGTTTGCAAGATATTGTCTAAAAGTTATATCGTGTATAATAGATTCGTTGGCACCCGGTATATCTATACTTAAATACCATTTTAACTAAAAAAAGTTTAAAATTAGTTTATTAATATCTTTATGTGGTCATAGCCGGTCTTATTTTCGGTAATATAGCTATCAAATCGTAATGTTATATTAATGCACTGTTTATCATTTTAATAAATATAGTCCCTGGGCCCGTAAAGAAATGGACTTCATGATATAAACACTTTTAAAACCGTTTTAGGGGTTCCTTTTGACGAGTCTACTACGAATACTCATACTGCCATACATAGAAGCGGAGCTATAAGCCAGTCTGTCAATGTCAAATGTTTCAGGTGTCGGCTTGGGCGAACGCGACACTTTTTGTCGGACAAGGTTACCACAATGTTTTAATTTTTTTAACATTTTGCCAAAACTGGCCCAAGGACTAATATATTTATTTAAAAAATATTTACTTACCTTCTGAAGCGATATCATCGGCATTTAACTCAACCTTTAAATCCTTAATGGCGCTAAGCTCATGATTAATAATGGATACATAAATTTCGTAGCATTCACCAACTAACGCTGGTGGAGCATGTTCAAACTTCACATTTATTTTGGAATCTCTTGGAACTATCAGTGCCGTAGATAATGTTTTTATATTATCAAAATCTACTTCACCCTGACTTTTCTTAAAATGTAGAAGATCTGGTATTTCTACGTGGGTTCCCTGACCAGTAAATTTAATGCTTACTGAACATTCAGGTGATGTCCCTATTCTTATGTTTATGCTTTCAATCTAAAAGTATACAGGATAGGTTAAAATAGAGCCTTGACAAATATAAAACCCTATTTGTTAGACTGATTAAAAAATCGACTATTTTTTTAACTATATGGAAAATATTGTTGAAAATAATTTTTTTAAATCCTGTGTACAGCTCTTAATGTTAATGTTAAAAGGGGCCGCATGATACATTTTAATTTCCCATATGATTAACATGGGAAACCTTGTGTTAGAATTTTATATCTCTGTAATGGTTTATCAAAAAGGCTAGATCAAATCACTCTTATGTATAAAATTGAACGCTCTACAAAAAGCGACTTTAAAATATTTCCTCATTTTTATTTAATTTATAAAAAAATTGGCAAATTTTTGTATTCTTAATTTTTGACAAAAGTAAATTTAAGGATCTGTAAAATTTTTGAAAATTTGCCAAAATTTTTGATAAAATTTAGTTTAGTAAAAAAATGTAAAAACGCGTCGGTTTATCGAAAAATTATAAGAGAGGTTTTTTGTAGAGCGTTTAATTTTATACAAAAGAATGATTTGGTCTAGCCTCTTTGATAAACCATTAAAAAGTTAAACTCTAAAAATATTTTGACAAGTTTCATTTTTAATTTCAATTATCTCTCAAAATTATTATTTTTTAAATAATTTCATAACTTTTGTATTTTGCGGTTCTAAAGTTCAATCCTTGCTTGCAGGTAGCACTGAAGATGGTTTTACCGAAAGCGCTCTGCTACGCTTATTAATATTTATTAAAATTTTGCACAAAATACACCACTTTTATTTCTTCTTCCTATAATTCCACGTGCACACAGCCACACTCTTTCAATTAATATTAAGGGCTGTGGCTTTCACAGATTTTTTCATTATTTTCAACAATATTTTCGATATAATTTTAAAAAAATGCAGATTTTTTTAAATTTGCTCACTATTCATGCTTCTTTAAAAATAATTTTTTGACGGTTTTAACAAAACTAGAATCATTTTAAGTAGATGCCATTTTAGCAAATCCCAACTATCCTCTTATAAATTTAACTTAATAATTTCTATTGCTATCGTCCATTTTAAATTTCAAGGCGTTATTTAAAACTATTTGCTGTTTCTTTTTTAATTATGTTTAAATCCACAAAGTATTTTTTGAGTACTAAAATTATAGAAAAAGAAGATACACAAATATTAACACAAAGTATTAAAGACTGTTTTCTCACCTGAATCTCCTTGTTTATATCACTTGAATCGGGTTCAAATTCTATGAGAAATCTTTTGACTTCATTTGGGTAGAAAGTTACTGAAACATTTGCAAAATTGTTCACGGCAAATTCGGAGCTGTTACTTGGTGTGTTAACTTTCACAGAAATCTGTGTAAAAGACAGTGGGAACGGGCATGTACTCCTAGATAAAATAAAATATATGTAATTTTAATGTATTGTTACGATGCTTGTATATGACAAACTAAGTATAATTTGTTACATGGTAGTACCCTTAGATAACAGTAGCGTGGTGAAGTATGTTCTAGTATTTTGTAGAGATAATTAGTAGAATAATCTAGAGAAGTATGAAAATGATTGTGTCTAGAATTGTATGGAATAGGTAACTTAGTTATACAGGGTGTTTCCGAATTGCAGTAAGAAAATTTAAGGGCCTATTCCTAAGCCAATTTTATGAAAAAAATGTTCATATAAACATAGACTCGAAAATGCTGTATTTCTAAGATACAGGGTTTTAAACTTAAAAAAGAAAATTAGGTTTTAAATAATATCCTAAATATGCCTCATCCGATTAAATTAGATTTGGCTGTCGTATTTGTTGTAAATGGAAGGTAATTTAGCCCTAAACTAATTTTAATTAGTGAGACCAGTGGCGGCGTGGGACGCATCTTAGCTAATATTATTAACAAAAAATGTACGCCACTGATTTTTGCAAATATTATATTTTTTCGTATAAAAATCTAATATATCTACATCAACATATTGCTAAAGTGGACATCCTTTCAGTGGTTAAACTAGGTAACAGAAAAACTGATTTTAGGCAGTACTGGACAGTACCATTTGGCGTTATTTCAAGAAGACCAGTACAGCTTCATGCAAAAAATTTACAACCGCAATTATCTTAACTATCCATCTATCTATGCTATCTATGTAACGGAATCTTTGAGCCTAATTTTTACCAACTTCCAGCTATTCGATTTCTTTGAAACTTTGCACACGTATTAAGGACCCATGACAATGCAATAATCTGCAAACAGTATCCCGTTATCCTGGTTAGGATCGCCAGGATAAAAAAAATTCCTTTATATTATAAAAACAACACCTGTGTTGCCATCTTTTGGCAACATCCCAAACTTTCTCAGGAACTTTAGCTACTCTTGACAAAATGGCGAAGGAATTTTTAGTGAATAAACTGGAGCATTTTTACATACATACATACATACATGCATATCGAGACTAAAATGAAAAATAAATAATAGTTTAAAAAAACTAAAAAACACGCTTTTATATGCAACCGAACTAAAAATTAGAAAATAATTTTTCATTAAAAAAAATATTGTCACTTCAGAGTAAAGCGTAGGGTGCATTTTACTATTTTTCATAACTTTTCCCTCATAGATATTGGCAAATATAATAATTATAACATTTAATATATTAAGCACCCCACGCTTTTTACTCTGAAGTGACAATATTTTTTAATGAAAAATTATTTTCTAATTTTTAGTTCGGTTGCATATAAAAGCGTGTTTCTTTAGTTTTTTAAACTTAAGTTGCCTAGTTCTAGTTCTAAACCCAGGATATAAGAAACATGAGGGCATATATTTTTAAAATTTAGTGTGTTATAACTTCTTATTAGCAATTATGTAACAACAACAACAACGAATACCTAATTAAATAACGTTTATGTCTAATCTAACAAATTTTAATAAAATAAGTGTTTTGAAAAGTTTAACACCCTATATCTTGAGAACAAAAAATTTGACCCATGTTTATATGAACTTTTTTCACAAAAATGGCTCAGGAATACGTCCTCTAACCGCAATTAGGAAATACCCTGTATAAAGGCTGGAGCAAGCCACAGGACTTAGTTGATAAGGGTGATATAGTTAAGATCGTAGAAAAGTAGAGTGTACGTTGTAGTGTTACTAAAGTGATTTAAATAAAATGTTTTAACGTTGTCAAGTGTTTGAATTGTTGAACTCACGAGGTGGAAAGTTACAGAAAACCATAACAGTATAATTTGTTAATAAAAAGAAACAAAACATATTTAAGTATAACAAGATGGTATGATTTGCAACCACCATCCTCCACAGATTGTGAAACATAAGAGGCGATTCAAAATAATATAATATGTAATTCTGTTATTTAAACGCTTAAACCTAAAACACTTTAATTTTTATTTTTTGGGCACACATTTTTGTGTTAAAATTTACCTGTTCTTACATATGCTCACCCTACCAACAAAATCTAGGCACTATATAAAATATTTTTGCTAGTAGTGCATGTAATAGTTTTTATTTAACAGATGGATTTGGATATACAGGGGGTTCGGAAAATGCATTAGGAAATTTTAAGGGGTCATTCTGCAATGTAAAATAATGTTAGTAAGTCCTTTGACAAAATGTCGAAATCTCCCTAGTTACCAAGTTACAGGGGTTAAATTTCAATTTTTATTTTTGTTTTTCGCCATATTGGATTTATTTTTTAACCAATCTAGTTGACATTTAGCACACGAATCGAGCTTTGCAGATTCTCAAAGCTTAAGATATAAGTACTTTTTTTTAATACCGCCAGAGGGCACTCTACCTGAAACTTAAAATTTATTTGGATCATATCTTATTTATTTTAACAAAGCGGGGGCCCCATTTTATAGACAGCACAAAAACTTTAAAAAAATAAGGTACTTTCGATAAACCCCACTGTTTAGACATCAATAAACATCAAAGTTTTCATCAATTACCTACATATATACAAAGTGACCAGTAACTCAGCCGACAAACTTTAAGGGGTAACTGTACATTTTAAAATAAGAAAAATCTTTATATAAACATATGTCCTAAACGTCTTGGTTTTAAACTACGGTGTTTTAAATATAAAAAAAACTTTGTTTATTTTCAACACCCCGTAGTTCAAAAACTAAGATGCTTAGGACATATGTTCATATAATTTTTTCTTATTTTCCTTTGTAGAATCGCCCCGTAAGTTTGTCGGGTGAGTTATGGAGACCCTGTATGTATATAGGCAATTTAATTGAAATTAGTGAAAACTTTGATGTCGATTGGTGCCTAAACGGTCGGGTTTATTGACGTTAATAATAATAATAATAAATCTCTTTATTCAGAAGAATTGTACAGTATAAAAAACAGTGCACAATAAAATGAAATGGCGTCACAAAAGGCCCATAGTGTGCATAATGTAACAAACTATGGGAAAATACAGAAATAGGTATAAAATTTGAACACTCAGTTACATAAAAAACATACCATAAACATTTACTTAACAATTAAAACTTAATATTATTGGTAGACATATTAAAATTAGTAGTTTAAAAATTCAGTTAAAGTATATGGCTCTATATTTAAAATCAGATTAAAAACTTGTTTTTTATACAATTTAAAACTGTGCAGAACTTTTATTTCATTAGGAAGCAGATTAAAAAATTTATACACGAATATGCAGTGAATTTTTCCGTTGCGGTCAGTCTATGTTGTGGCAAGGAGTAGCCAGTAAACCGTGTTTGATGATCGTGAGTCATCTCATATTGCCTAAACTTATCTTTATTTTTAAACAAAAACAACAAACACTCATAGATATACACACCAGGAAGAGTGAGAATATTCAGTTCCCGAAATCTGCCCCTACAGGATTGTCTGTACTGAAGGCGAAGGATTGTACGTATAACGTTTTTTGCACAAGGAATACTCTTTGACTTTCAGTTGTTCCTCCCCAAAGATCACCCCAAACCTCATTCGAGAATATAAGTTTGCATAATATACACTTCTCAGGGTACTGACACTTAGATAGTTTGTCAGCACTCGCATCGAGTAACAGACAGAATTTAATTTTTGACATACATTGCTAACATGATAATTCCAGCTAAGATTTTGATCAAGACAAATACCCAGAAACTTTGCAGTTTTTGTAGTTCTATTTCCCGCGAGCCCAGAACTACTGTCTCTGGAAACTCGGAGTCCCTCTGCTGGGTCCTGAAACAAATGTAATTTGTTTTCTGATTATTCAATATGAGGCCATTCTTAGAAAACCAACTCTGCGCTCTTTCCAGACAGGTGTCTGATGATTCTAGAAGATCATTGAATAATTTTTCTTTTAATAAGATGTTGGTATCGTCCGCATAATTAACAAGTTGTTGCCCTGCTTGTACCACTTCCTCTGCTTTATCATTGATGTAGAAAACAAAAGTATCGGACCTTATTTTTAAGTTTAAAAAAGTACTTTTATATTAAAAATTTAGAATCTGTAAATCTCGATTCGTGTGCTAAATGTCAATAGACTGGTTTAAAAATAAATGTAACCCTGTAACTTGGTAACCAGGGAGATTTCGACATTTTGTCAAATGACTCACTAATATTATTTTTATTGCGGAATGGCCCCTTCAAATTTCCTAACGCATTTTTCGAACACCCTGTATAATCTGGTACATAAGCCCTAAATTTTACAATCAGTTATCAAAAGTCCACAGAAATTGGCCTCTTACAACTGGTACTTACCTTACAAAAACTTCTAAGGATATATTTTGATCTATTTCAAATGTGGGTTTAATAAATCTAGCCTTTGTTTCAATACACGATTCAATTTTCGACATGTCTAACGAAAAGTTTGGAAAGTCCGTTGTAAAAACTGGTTGCCACAAAATAATTGCATTTTGTAAAATATCGTGGGATAAGCTTGGATCCCCAAATGGGATTTGCCTCTAAAAAAATATAGAAATTTAAAGTTAACAATTTTGAAGTAATGCGTAGACAAGAACAAACATACATACATATTATGTAGATACAGGCCATCCTAAAATTGCGTATATTTTTTGAAAGCCTAATAGATAATAAATAATTTTCTGTTGAAGTGAAATAGTTTATGGATTTATTATAATTTGTTATCAGTTTAAAAAAACTTAGTTGATATTCTTTCTGGTTGTTCTTTATACTACAGTATGTCCACGAATGGACTTTACAATTCGACAAATGGAACAAAATCTTAAATATTCAAGAAAGTCGTGTATGGCAACTGCTTTTGCTTCTTAAAAAACAAGATTCACGTAGAGAAATTTGTATTGTTTTGTCTCCTTGGCGGGGAGACATATATAGGTAGTAGTTATTTAAAAAAACCGTCCGTGGTGGCACTACCGCGTTGTCTAAAAGGTGCTGTGAAATGCAAAACTGCATATTTGAGTGCTTCGACAACGTTGATGGAACAGGGAAAACCATGGGTTAAACATCTAATAACCCGACGCCCACGGTACGCTGGTATTTAGGCGTAGGCCTTCGTGGGATGTCAAAAAGATAAAAAAACAAGTGCTACAAAAACTACAAAAATGTGAAAATAGACCAAGACAAAACAGCATTTATTCTGCATAATTTAGTAATGTGTTAAATACAACCGAACTAAAAATTAGAAAATAATTTTTCATTAAAAAAATATTGTCATTTCATAGTAAAAAGCGTAGGGTGCATTTTACTATTTTTTCATAACTTTTCCATCATAGATATTTGCAAATATAATAATTATAACATTTAATATATTTATCACCCCCACGCTCTTTTTACTATGAAATGACAATATTTTTTTAATGAAAAATTATTTTCTAATTTTTAGTTCGGTTGCATATAAAAGCGTGTTTTTTTAGTTTTTAAACTATTAATTATTTTCATTTTTAGTTTCTGCTACTCTTGACAAAATGGCGAAAAAATTTTTAATGAACAAGAGTGGCAAAATTTTAAAATTTTTCCAACAGATTGCAACTCACTAAAAAATTTCTTCTTCATTAAGTAGCAAAGTTTGAAATTTTGCCAACAGATGGCAATCCAGGCAATTTTTGGACCGTTGCCAATATATTGCAACCCACTAAAAATTTCTTCTTCATTTAATAGCAAAGTTTGAAATGTTGCCAACAGATGGCAACCTAGGTGTTGTTTTTATAATATAATGGAATTTTTTTTCCTGGCGATCCAAAAAAGATAACGGGATACTGTTTGCAGATTATTGCATTGTCATGTTTCCTTAATACGTGTGCAAAGTTTCATCAAAGAAATCGAATAGCTGGAAGTTGGTTAAAATTAGGCTCAAAGATTCCGTTACATAGCCAGATAGTTACAACCCAAGTTAATAAAAAAGCGTGTTAACGGCATTTATTAACTGTTATTGTTCATAAAAATTGAACACCAATGGTGCAACTAACCCAATTGTGTAAAAGAACTTATTAATTTTTATTGTTCATAAAAATTGAACACCAATGGTGCAACTAACCAAATTGTGTAAAAACTAAAAAATTTCTTCTTCATTTAATAGCAAAGTTTGAAATGTTGCCAACAGATGGCATCCTAGGTGTTGTTTTTATAATATTTTGAAATGTTGCCAACAGATGGCATCCTAGGTGTTGTTTTTATAATATAATGGAATTTTTTTCCTGGCGATCCAAAAAGATAACGGGATACTGTTTGCAGATTATTGCATTGTCATGTTTCCTTAATACGTGTGCAAAGTTTCAAAGAAATCGAATAGCTGGAAGTTGGTTAAAATTAGGCTCAAAGATTCCGTTACATAGGCAGCCAGATGGATAGATTGATAGATAGTTACAACCCAAGTTAATAAAAGCGTGTTAAAAAGGGTTTTAAAATTAAATTAGATATCTAAAATTTCATATAGTGTAAACAAAAATTTTTTTTTGGTATCATACAGGGTAGCCGCCGAAGTATTCGATATATTTTAAATATGACTTCTATGACTAATTTTAAGCAAAAATGATCCCATGAAGTTTTTCCAAATTCCTAACGGTACTTGAGTTATTTGGGTTTGAAGTTGCGAAGACATAAATTCTAGAGTAATGAAATAACATTGTTGCGACTAGTTTGCATAGGTAATTTAATAATTAGCACTTTGAGTTTCGTAAGGATTGTTTGTTAGTAAATTGTCGTATAACTTGTACTTAAATTATGCCTGTATTTTATTCCCATCAGGAATACGGGGGCATGATTTTCGTGTATGGATATTGCAACGGTAGTGCCACCGGCTCAGTTAGAGAATATCAACGACGATATTCCTAAACCGCCGTCTTCCAGACATGCTAATGTTCAGTAAAACCTTCACGACTCTTGGATTAATAGGAGGAGTCCCTAAACCAACAGCTGTCAATGATGACAATTAACGAACAAAAAAGTATTATTACAACTCAAGGGGCTAATTATTAAATTACCTATGCAAACTAGTCGCAACAATGTTATTTCATTCCTCCAGAATGTATGTCTTGGCAACTTCAAACCCAAATAGTTCAAGAACTGCTTGGAATTCGGAAAAGGTAATAGAATTATTTGTGCTTAAAATTAGTCATAGAATTCATACCCGAAGTATCTCAGATACCTAGGCGGCCACCCTATAATTGTTTTACACCTTTATGTAGTTTACCTGGTTTTAAATTTTTGTTCTTAAATATATTAAACAAACTTTGACAATAATTATTGTGTTTTGTTTTTTGGAGCTTGAATCTTGTTTATTTAAGAAGCAAAAGCAGTTGCCATACACGACTTTCTTAACATTTAAATTTTTAGTCCATTTGTCCTATTGTAATGTCGATCCGTGGACATACTGTATAAAAATATCTCTAAACCTCTTAAAAATAGGTTTGTCTTATAAAATAATCAAAGGAAGAGGTTAATCCTAATAAACTCGCTTTTTTAATTCTAAATCATCGTAAATATATATTTGTTTGAAAAAAAATAAATAAATAATGGTGTTTTTGAAACATAAAAAAAAAATTTGTTGAATTTTTTTATTTATCTTTCAGAAGGTAGGTCATGTGGCACATCATAAAAAGTCCTTTCCATTACCTTTAAAATGAGCCATCACTTATTTTTATATGACGAGCAGTTCTCCAGATATTTTGGTTCTTCTATGTCTGTGTACATGCAAAATTGGCAAATTTTTCAATTTTAAAATTAAATAATAAAAAAACTACTGGTCAGAAAAATTTAAAATTTTGGATTTTTACCTCTTTCTTGGGTAGAATAGGTGTACCAAAAATCATTTAAAATCGGAGAACATGAAAACCAAAGTCACTTCTTTTTGGTTGATTTCATATGAAATGACCCTTTAGAGGATTTGCGGTCGGGGACGCGAGAAAGGGCTTATAATAAAGAAAAATTGGCAAAACTACATTATAGTCACCATATTTTGTCACCTGTTGATTAATCCATTGGCGTCTGAAATTTGTCCCTTTCTTTTTGCATTGGTTTGAAAGTTACATTTGTTAAAATATGTGTTCCAAAATATTTTTAATTTAAAGTTAAATAATTTTCAACTTGATGAAAATTAAAAAATGTCGTGTAAACGATTTTTTCTAATATTGTAATAAACTGTATTTCTCCGGCACTGATGTTAACACTTATCTCATTGTATAACATGGTCATAAAGGTACCATGTAACATCAAAAAAATTACCGCTAATATGGCTGCTATGTCATAACTCCCTAAATATAAATTGACTCTGAACAAAAACAACAAAATTCCTAAGGGTAATCTACAAAAAAGGGGTAAGGATTAGTTTTAACTAATACCTTTAAAATCCTATTTAAGTTCTCATAAATACGCCGTTTATCTTCTAGGCTAACTTTAATTGAGGATCCTAATATTTCCAATGCCAGTTGCATATAATCTTGAACGTTAGCTGTCAAAAAGCACATTTAATAGCTGTTTCTAAAATGTTGGAAATTATGCTCCACCATCTTTCTTCTCTGTAATCTGAGAGCATATGGGTTAACAAACTAAAAAAGTATATTTTTAAACATATACATTAACACAAACATAATAATTCATGGCCAATACAGATATATACAGAGACCTACTAAATTTGTCATACCAAAAAATTTCATTAAAAAAATATTTACTTACGTTAAAGCCTTTCCAAAATCCTTAGAGTTGTAGCACTCATCCGCCATCTGCAATACCAAATGCCGTCTTGTTCTTGGACATTTGTATATTTTGTATTGGGCAATTGCCAGTCCATATAAAGAAATAATTATACTCTAAAAGAAAAACACACATACTGTTTCTGTAATGAGGTTCAAGATTGGTTAAATAACCATAAGCCAAAAGTAATAATTTTTCTTACAGAATGATTAACTTGATTTTCCAAAAACTGCAAGGCTTGTATACCATTCGCTTCAGTAGATGGGTCAGGAGGTTCTGCAGAGACCTTTCCAGGCCTCCAGGGTCTTTGTCCGAAAAATTCCATTTTCTCCATACCTTCTAGTGGATCTGGATGTGGGTATGCAATGATTTTCTAAAAACATTACTTATTTAAAATTACAAAATGTGAATATGAGACTGCTAAAGAGAGCCTTAAATCTAGTCCATTACCGGTTTTCTTACAATCTTTTTTTAACAAGCCACATGTAGCTAAAAATTAGAAAATACAACTTGTATAATATATAATATTTCTACTTTTGGTATACAGAAATTACCCGAAAGAAAAAAATAATTAAAACCAATAATATACCTTGCTTCAAATACACGACTTTTTATCATTCTACCGGATTTAACTTGTGTTCTTCCTCCTAAAATTGGTATTTTAAACTTGTTCACCCATGTGAATTTTAAGAAGTTATTAGGTCAACACTCTCCTTTGCAAGGACGTCAGTAATTGGAATTTTTATTTTTTTAGTAAGCAAAACACTGTTCACCAATGTTCAATAAA
Source organism: Listronotus bonariensis (assembly GCA_014170235.1). Lineage (NCBI taxonomy): Eukaryota > Metazoa > Arthropoda > Insecta > Coleoptera > Curculionidae > Listronotus > Listronotus bonariensis. Next base: position 18,833 of record JACEGR010008386.1, read on the forward strand.
AAGGTAAAAAAGTACACAGTTACTTACCGCACATATTTCTTGACAATATTTTTTCCTTAATGAAGCATACTGGGCTGCCTGTTGGTAGTATATCCCAGGGTGCTGAGTCTGAACAGCAGGAAGGCCCAGTTTAACTGCTTCATCGAATATATCACCAAATATTTCATATCTACGAGAATAAAGAGAGAAATAATGGAGTATATGTGTTTTTTTATATAGATAATAATTTGAAGTGGGAAACGCATTTTAATCAAGTATGTTAACATCTGGCATCCTTTATTTTTGCCATAAGAACGGTTTCTACAGAAATTAATGATGCTAGGATATCCTTGGAGGTATATCATGCTTGGTTTGAGTCACATATGAGATACAGAACTTTAAAGATTTTATTTATTTATTTGTTTTTAAATGTGTGACAATTTTAATTTTGATGTTATTTTTTCTGTCTACTACCACCTTCTGTTGGTAGTTTTTTTATGTATGTTTAGTTGGTAATTTTAATATATTATTCGTCTTGCTGGGAAAATTAGGATTAGTGCTACTTATAATTTTAAGGAAATAATATAGTACAGCTGTTGGCTTTTCCAATAAATGTTGATTGATTGATTGATGTACAATGTAGTTTTTAATATGAATCCGCATTAAACAAATACTCCACAAACAAGCAGATTCTACTCTTACCGCTGTACCGCTAGATTAACTTGCTTTGCATAAGTTAATTTTTATATTTAATTTGAAATCTTATTTTGATATATTAAACCAGTTTAATAATAAAGAGATTTCAAAAACATGTACTTACTGCTTTGAAAGCCATGCAAAATGCTCAAAAACCAACTCCTGAAATCCTATTCTGTTTTTAAACTTGTCAATGTGTCCCTTAAACTGCGAAATAGCATCGCGTGGTAAATTTAACAGAAACATTGATCTACAAATCTTGTAGTTTATAAATCCGGCTATGGTACGAATTTCCAATGCATTTGTGTCGACTATTCTTATATCCAATAGGTTGTTGTAGGCTAGTGAATAATGCCTGAAAAAAAATGAAGATAGACTGGGACCAAATATTTTATTTTTCTGTATATGATTTTGTACCAATTATTACAGTTAATTAACATACACATGTAGCCAAATCAAAAGGTCCATAAGCAATGCGCGAATAGTAACGCGTATAAACCATTAACAGGTTAGACAAAGAATGCGGTCATGTAAACAATGGTGACGCATCTGTCCCACTTAGTTGTTGCGTTACCTGTCTATGAACATTTTTATTTGGCTGAATGTAGAAAGGGTTATGATACCAATCTAAAGTGACCACATTTTCAATTATGGAAATCGGGACAAATTAAATAATAAGGAATTTTTTGTTTTTTTTCCCAAAAAGAAAGTCTTCACCTTTAAAATGTTCCAGAGAGAAATTATCTTTACTCCCCCAAGGTCCTAACCTCAGCGAAGAGACCCTCTCTCCTACCACGAATCGGGACTTTTTTAAAAACATTTTCTTAAATTGGCGGGACGCGGGACCAACCTCCACTGACCCGCCAAAATTGGGACATGTTGTCACTTTATATCAATCCGGTTTTAGACGGTTCGAGGTCGGAGACGCGAGGAACGGTAAGTAACTGGGAAAAATTGGCAAGAGTGGGTTAAATAAATAAATATTTTATTGACGGACCAGGCCATTTTATAATAAATTCTATGGGACAGTATATTCAAAAGATATCTAGCTATTACAATATTATAAATACAATTAAAAGTGTACCACTAGACGACATTAAATACATTTATAAAACAACAAACAAAACAAACTAAGGCAATCATTAATGATCCTAGCATGACAACCCCTTAAACTGCGAAATAGCATCGTGTGGTAAATTAAGGCCTCGATTAAGGGATATTTTGTCAGTTTATAGTCATGTCCTAGGCGTTTATAATTTCTTGTTTTCGTTTTGCATTGTTTTAAAAGCTGATTTTGGTAAAAGATTTGTTCCCACTTAGAAGTTACTTAATTATAACGAAAAAATGGTATGCAAACAGTTGTCTAATATTTTATAGTTTATTTGTTTTCTGGGAGATTACATTTAAACAAACTAATATTTGGCTTTACTCCAGAATAAAATGAAAATAAACATTTTAAGAAAATTAAAACTGTTATATACAATGAAGAACTGTTCTGTCCTTTGGAAAATATAATAAAAGTTAAGATAACTTTAAAAGAAATAAATTAAAGAAATATTTAATATAAAATTACTTACAATACAGAGAAGGTTTCAAACTCTAAACAAAGGATCATTCAGCTTCCAGTCAAAATTATTTTAATACAATAAAATAAAATCTTAACAAGACGCCAGAACGTAGTTGTCTAATAATACTATTAACTGTATTTGGCGATTCCCACCAAGGAGTTTTGTGTTCACCCAGGATTTTTCGCCCCGGGTGAAAACGCACCGACTTGTCAGATTCCCAACTGTGGGTTCTTATAACAAGGGTTAAAACTCACCGTTTTCACCCGCGAAATTAGGACCAGTTCTAATTTTTTCCTATGTGTGATGCATTTTTGCCAAAATCCCCTACATGAATTTACGGTTAGTACCACCAAAAAACATGATTCTCATTCTAACTATGTGTGGATATGGTTTTACCAGTGTCCTTGAAATCACCCCAACAATCAGCTGATGGGTGACGCCCTATGCCTCACGGGTGAAAACGCTTAAATAAGAACTAAACTAAACTAAACTAAACTAAACTAAACTAAACTAAACTAAACTAAACTAAACTAAACTAAACACTAAACTGAACTGAACTGAACTGAACTGACCTGAACTGAACGGAACTGAACTGAACTGAACTGAACTGAACTGAACTGAACTGACCTGAACTGAACTGAACTGAACTGAACTGAACTGAACTAAACTAAACTAAACTAAACTAAACTAAACTAAACTAAACTAAACTAAACTAAACTAAACTAAATAAAATAAAATAAAATAAAATAAAATAAAATAAAATAAAATAAAATAAAATAAAATAAAATAAAATAAAATAAAATAAAAATATTTATACTTACTTATGAGCCGTATGGATATCCTGTTTAAGTTCATTTAAAAACGCCATTTTAAATTGATGTCTGACATAAAGATATTGATGGGAATTTTTGTTAAGATGTTCTTTGTGCATTTTAACATTCTTTACACAATTGTGATAGTAATTTTGGCAAATTTCAAAAAAGCACTTTCCAATCTTATTGTGTAACCCTGAAAAATAATTTTAAAATATAAAAAATACTAGAAGTTCTAGGTTTCAGTATTGTTCAGACTATTGGGTTGTGTTAACAAGAATATGTAAATTAGATAATAAAAAAAGGTTTTTTATTTTTTTATCTTACTGCTGTTATTGTCATATATCTAGAACTTACCAATAAATGCTGCCCATGTGGGAGCACATACAATGATTGGGAATTTAGTTCGCAGCTGGAACATAATGCTACTGCCCGTTCTGCAGCCAAAGGATCTTCTGGTATAGGCAAATTTGTCTGAGTTAGTACTACAATTATGCGCGTGTCTCTTCCTTCTAAAGCGGCCCTAAACATAGATGAGGTGTAATATACATACCGGGTGTTTCTCACAGGTGGTTCCCCCTATAACTTTTTTACCTTTAAAGTTAGAAACATGAAATTTACGGTCATAACTCCTTTTTTCAAATGGAATGAGGGTGGCTCGTTAACATATCCTAAAAGAGCATTTTACTACGAATAATTTGATACCACATAGGCGGTATTTCGGAAAAGGTTTTTATCCTAAAATCAATAAATTAAATGATTCTTAACCCACCATTGTACTACAGGGCAATATTGATTTATGACAACATCATGAATTTATTATGTGTTCTGTAGGAAAAAATCTTACTGGAAATACCGCCTATGTGGTACCAAATTATCCGGAATAAAATGCTCTTTTAAGGTATGCTAACGAGCCACCCTCGTTTCATTTGAAAAAAAAGACTTATGACCATAAATAGGATTTTGAACACTTTGACTCCGCCCTAAGAAGTCGTAAAAACAAAAGAAAAGTAATTTCATTTTTCCATGGCTATTTGACTTAAAATAAATCGTTTAAGTCTAATTATAGCACTCTGGATTAAAATTTAAAAAATTAAATTTTTGACAGCAGAACTATCAAAAAATGACATGTGAAGTGTCATTGTATTCATAAGTCATATTCTGTCCAAATAAGATAAAACATACCGGTGGTGCCATTTAAAATTTTAAAGAAGCAGTCATTTCCGGTCAAACCGGAAGTAATGAAAAACAAGTAATTAGACCAATCAATCCAAAATTATGTCAAATAAGCATATACCAAATTTCAGGTTTCTATCTTTAAATGTAAAAAAATTATAGGGGGAACCATCTGTGAGAAACACCCGGTATAAGTACCTACCATCAATATTTATGCAGTATGAGTAAACATTTTATAAAAGCCCTATATGTAGAGATAATTTTTTGTAATAATAAATGACTGAGCTAATTGCACAGGTTATGCTACGTAAACATTATTAAAACTGCTTATTAAAAAATAAAAAATAGTAATTTGAACCTTATTTTTTTTTAACAAATTGTAGAACGTTTCTGAGTTACGTGAGAAGCCACTCATGTATAAACTTGGCAAAATCATCGTCGCCTTAAATTTTGAGTCACTAAGTTCCCACTTGAGATATCCCAGAAGATAATGATATTATGTGAAGTGCGTTTAAAAAAAATGCAATTCTTGAGGTATTTAAGGTTTAGAAATACTCTGCAGCAAAATAACACACTTGGTGGAATGGTTTTCTTATATTTCAACAAATTTTGTTTTAGTGTAAAGTCGAAGTAATAAAGGGCATTATCTATTAGTTCATCAAAAGACAGTGCCTCTTCTTGATGTTGATTCCTTCCAAGGGTAAAAGTGCCGAATGAGGTTTTCTGCCGTTTTCATGATTTTTTCAAAATAAAGATAATCAGTGATTTTAGACCCTTTTCTTAATTAAACACCAGTGGCGCTGATCCAAAATATCCAGTTTTAATTAATTATAGCTTAACCAACTTCCGGGACCGGGATGTGAATAAGGGTGCTGAGCGGGGTAAAATAAGTAAGATGAGTTAATATTCGTCAAAATCACATCCGAAATTAAGTAAAAATATTTGTTTTTTATAAAAGTTTTTGTTCAAAATTGAGAAATTTAGAAGAAAATTGAAATTTATGTTTTACAACTTCAAATTAGCAAACAAGGGCTAAAAAAACGTCATTTATTTCAAGTCAAATATGAAGAGCATTTGGCAACATCAAAAGTATGTCAAAGAGATATATATTTTGTTAATTCCTTAAAAAGCCAATTTAAAAAAAAGAGACTTGACTAACAAGAACTAACCTGACGGTGACTTCGAGCATGTTAAATTTTATTTAAAAAAATCCTCTTTATATAGAACTTGGATGCGTAAAGTTGCCAAATGTTTAAATTAAAAGTGAAAAACTTACAAAAATTAAAATTTTTGTTTTTACAAAAAATACAAAATATTTTAAAACAGCACCATTATATTATGATTAAGAACAAATACTTAGGTAAGAGATAACATGTAAGCCAAAATATTTTTAAAAATCATAAAAACAGCAGAAAATCCTATAAGGCATAATTACCCTACCCAATAACATAAAATTTAAAACTAAAATCCAGAAATTAACAATATATATTCATAAAATATAAATACAATACCACAAAATTATAACTATTTATCTTTGTTCTCAAAAATATGTGGCAAAAATGTAATTTTTACTTAATTTTACATGTGATGTTAAGTTTCATTAACTCGTTTTTACCAATTTTACCCCGCCCAGCACACCTTTTCACTCCCCGATCCAGTAAGTTTGTTTACTGATATATTTTTTTAAACTGAATATTTCGGATGTGCCCACTTATGTTTTATTTAGAAGATTGTCTAAAATATGTAAGTATTAATAAATTTTTAAAAACCCTTAAAATAGCAGAAAACTGTATATTATACTGTTACCAAAGAAATGCATTCTAAGGGGAGGGCTTTATATATATGTATTTTTTTTGTATTTTACACTCCTGGACAAAAAAACCAGACAAACAAAATATTGTTCAAATTCAATCTTAAATAACTCTTTGTTTTTATTAATACCTAAAATAAGTACCTATGTTTCATTTGAAAGAATACATATTTTAAACTTATTTAGCATCTAAAATTACTCTAGTACCTCATAGATTGAACCTTTGAGGCACATTCAATCATTTTTTCATTCCATAAATTATCCTTCCAATCCAAATCATAGAATATTACTACTATAGCTGGAACTTCATTTAGGTGCTTCGAAATCCAATTTTTCTTAAGGATTCCCTTTGGAATGTACCAGTCATATGAATTTCTTTTTGGTTTAATAACAGGAAACTTGTGAGTGTTGCTAATTAGTTTGTAAAGAACTGGAGCTTTATCGATTCTGTTATTAAATGTTTCCCATATTGACTTGTGAACTGCATTATTTACCACATCTAAACCCGAAAATCCCACTAAAGCAAGTGGTTTTAATTTTAATTCCGGAGGCAGGCTAACGCTGTTTTGATAAATAGATAAGTTCACTTGAATATTCGACATAATTTAAGTTTATTAAAATAGAGCGCCTTTTCATTTAATTACAAAGTAGTCTATAAATACAATTAATATTTATTTTCACCTAAATAGTTATTTTTTCTTCCCGTTTTGTTATTTCAAAGTTTCAAATGATGTCATCATTTTGACAATCAGCTGTTTTGATTAGGCCGGTATTACATGTGTGTAAAAACGGAACGAAACTTTTATTTTTGGTTATTAAATTTTTGACTTAATTAACTTACTAAATAAAGCAATTAAATAAGAGAAAAAAAGAGCGAGAGAGAAGGGTACCAGACTTATTTTGTCTCCATCTTTTTACGCACCGCCATGCGGTAAAGAAGGCGCCCTCTAGTAAGTCCGAACTCGATAGTTCCTACAGTTCCTACAAACCTTATAGTAGAGGCCGTCACCCTGTACAAAGAAGAAGATGCAACATAACCTTATTGTTAACATAACCTTTATTTTCTGTTTTAAAACGAGTTTTTAAAACTAGTTTGTCAACAACACGTGCAGATAGGTTGAGAAGCTTTCGTTTTTATAAAATACTGTACAATGGGTCGCAAAGCTAAATTTGACGAAGGTGTAGTTGTAAAAAAGGTCCAGGAAAAAAGACTAAAAAACAAAAAGATCCCATTTTTCCAAAAAGTTTATCTGGTATGTTATGTCTGTTCCATGTGTTACTGTTTTTGTTTATTGCAATACATTTATTTATAGGACAAGAAGATACAGAGAAGAAGTTAAGTTCAAGACAAAAAAGAGGCTGAAAAAAAGGGAGACTAAAAAACAGGAACTTCTTGAAAAGAGACAGATAGCCCGAAAGACTAAAAAGAAGGAGAAAAAGGCCATTGTTAAACAACAACCTAAGCCAAAGAAGTATTCTAGTGAAGGTATAAAATCTATTTTTGCCTTGATTTAAAAAGAAAAGATTGTTGCTTACTTACTTAGCTCTAAATACTTAAATACCTGAGGTAAATATTTAGACTCCGGCCGCAACTCTGATTTTGACCAAATTTGCTATATGAGGGTATTTTGGGGTGCTGATCACGAATCTGAAAGAATTTTAGGTCGGAAACGTTTTGTTCGATTTCAATCATTAAATTTGGTATTTGAACATTTTTACTATATTCCTCCTTCTTTTGCATGAAATTTTGATTTTAAGTTAAAGTGGTACACAATATTTGTTTTTTACCTTTTAAAACCATATTTTTCTATGTATTTTACACTCGCCTCTCACAATCACGACTTGTTATAAACATTACGCAAGTGCTCACCATCCAGTATGCGTTCGCTATGCTTAAATTTGCTGCTCCTTGAAGGTGTCACCCGGGGGACACACTCCCGGTTTGCCCCCCAGCCTCGTGACAGAGAAAATGTATACTTAACATTTAGTCTTGCTAGTCATATCTGTTGATACATCTTTATTGTTTGTTTTTATACCTAAATATTTTAGAATCTGAATCAGAGGAATCTGAAAATGATTTTCATCAATCAAAAGACACAAGTGATTCTGAAGAAGAAGTGAAAAACCTGTAAAAGGATTTTCTGATAGTAATGAGTCATGGTTAAAACCAAAAGTTAAGAAGGGTTCCAAGCGACAGAAAGTAGAATCAGATGATGAGGAAATGGAAACTGAGGTAATTAAAAGAAAGAGCTAGGTGTTAATTTAGTAATAAAAATGCTAAGAAATTAGGTATACCTTCTTTTTGCTGTAATAAAATAATATAAATTTTTTATTATTTATTATTTGTGTAAATGATTGAGCATGTCCTCTGATAAGTAAGTAAATAAATAAAAAAACATTTTTTTCAAATTTAGGTATTTATCAGTATTTATAAAATAGAGTGATCCAAAAATTAGATAATGACTTACACCCAATGTGAAATGATATACTGCAGGTGGGCCAAATTAAACTTTCACACTTTAAATAACAATGACTTTTATCTGTTGCGCCTATCTTTTTTTTACAGGGTTAATAGGTAGATGTTTTCTCTAGGTTTGTCAATTTTGATTAAATAGATTTAGTCAGGACCGGACTTGCGGGACTTTTTCCAAAATTATGCATTTAACCTCGTTGCAAAAGTAATTGGATTTAGATACAATTGAGCTAATATGTTTTTCTCATAAACAAACTATGGCAAATGATTCAGTAAAAGCGAATCTGTCAATATTTTGAGGATTCAGGAATTGTGATTATTCTTGATAAATGATGTGCCCCAAAAAGCATGCATTTCTCTCGATTTTACCATTTTTAGTGTGCTTTGAAAATCAAAAATGTAAGGTTACCATGTTTCCTGAGTTGGATGCTGACACAACTTAACAGTAAATTAATTATAATGAAACATTACTAACATAAACAAACTATTGGCCCTTTAAAAATAAAAAAGATAGGTGCAACAGATAAAAAGTTAACATTAGTTAAATAGTGTGCAAGTTTAATTTGGCCCACACTGTAGGTAATCGCTTACATTGTATTTTTCAAAAACTTTTTAAACCAAGTAAATAGACATAGAAAAAATCAGTTTAGAAGGCTCCTACATTAATGTTTTTTTTTTTTGAAAAGATAATGAATAAAGAAAGATTTAGTTTAAATTTTTTGCAGGTAAAAAATAAATATGTATATTTTAATGTTTACTTTGTTTAAATCATTTTAAAATTAGCCTACTTAGCATGTAATATTTAAACAATTTGTTCATTGATTTTTACTGTTTTTACACTAAGGATCATGATGAAGAACAAGATGATGATTCAGAAGAACAAAGTGATGATGAAAGTGAAAGTAATCTTAAAGTTGAAAACCTCAATGATTTATCTGACGCTGATGAAGATGACGAAGATAGTGATGAAGATGATGAATTTGATAACAAAAATATTAAAGCAGGTAATATTTGATTATTCACTTAGTATTTGAGTTCAAACTTTCAACCTCCAATGAAAATTGGTAATATAAATGTAATATACATGAAGTTCTAAAATATGTGGGGAATATCTCAGATTCATATAGAACACATGAAATTACTATAACAAGTTCCCATATTTTTTTTTCTAATGCATCTCTTTACAGACTTATTATGTGTCTTTAAAGGACGCCTCTAAAAAACAGGTTTTCTCTTAAATATCTTAGAATAATAAAATACATTTTTAATATGGTCGTTATTGGTTAGGACTCCCGTCTTTTTAAAACATTTGGAATCTTTAGTTCTCCAGGGGTGGACTTACCCTAACACAATAGTGCTAATAATAATTTGTTTGGCCTGTGTATTAAAGGAATGGAAATAGTATTTTTGGATAGCTTCAACCCTTAGTATATCATTTGCCATAGTTTGTTTATGAGAAATTCCTGTTTTTTTTTTATTAAAATTCATGGACCTCTAACTGTTTTATATATTAACCTTTGCAAACTTCATTTTTATACATAAAAGAAATTTTGTTGGCTTTAAGGTGGTAGGTATTATTTTCTATAAAGTTGCTAATTATACAGGGATTTTTATAGACTGAATGAAGAAATTTACATAAATGGCGAAACTTTTTGCTCATTGACTACAGTTTATTAACTACATCAAGTTAAGATATAAGAATTTACTCATTATTATGAACAATTTGCTTGCAAGTATAGGGTAATCATTAATCATTATTTATATTAAATATAGCAATTGCTTTTGTTTCTACCTTTTGCTCTAAGCATTTACCTCTCCTTTTATTCCTTTAATTATATTTTTTTAATTTATATGGCCCACTAATAGGAGTTATGCATATTTTATAATGTTGTAAAAGAAATAATGACAGAATAAAATCATTTTAGTAGAACTTTTTTTTAAGTGAAGATGCCTGGTAATGTGTTTCTGTCTGTTTACGGGTTTAATTATGCATTTTATGAAAACTAGAGAATGCAAAGTCCAAACTTAGACCAAAACTTGTTAGTCATAGGGTGTAAGTTAGAAATGTAGGTTAATGAAACATTTTAGACAGTTCTAAAAGGATTTACAATGATATATATATACAGGACAAAATTTAATAAAATTTTAAATACATTAAATTTTTAATAGCTCTATTATCCCAATATTAGAAAAGTTTTTTAAAATAAATTATACAAATTATAATAATATTTCTGTGACTTAAGTTAATTAAAAAAACGTGTGTTTTATTTAAAAATGAGTATTCATGGCAACAAGATCTCTGTTTGTTTTAATGTTATGCATATAAAACAATTGAACTTCTTGCTGGTAACAATAAAATTCTTATATCTATGAATTATGTTGCCAGATTCTGATGAAGACATGCTTCCAATTGAAAAACAAAATATAAAACTAAAAAGAAACAGGCCAGGGAAAAAAAAGAGGCGGAAGCAGAAATGCAGTTGAATATTGCCAACCAGGAATCATTTCAGTTTCCTACAAAAGAATCTGAGGAAGAAGTAAAATCTTTACAGGTGGGTTTTTTTAAAACTAAACCCATTTAGTTTAAAATCTAAATATTCAGGAAGTAAGGAGTTGGATTGGATAGATTTTAAGACCTAGATGTATTAATAAAACTTTTTATATTTTGCCACCCATTTTTAACTATAACCAAGAAGCATAGAATAAAAAAGGTCTTGTATAAAGTTCCTTTTAATTTTTTTTTAAACGAAACACCCTGTATATTTTCTAACCATTAAAAAGGTTTTTTAAAAAGATTTACAAAAATACCAGATTTAATATAACTATCTTGAATAGTTTTGCAAATATGACCATTCAAATTAAAATATAATTTCCATTATATCTACAGCTAGGTGTCATAGGTAGGTATAAGGGAAATTAAATCTATTATTTTTCAGATTTATGTGGTCATATTTTAAAAACTATACTAGAAACTATAAAAAACTTTACCTATTATTTTTCTTCTTTTGTTAGGTTCAAGTATATAATTTTTATACAAGATGTTTTTTCGTATCCTTTTTGGTTGTAGTGAAAAGTGTGTGGCAAAATATAAATAAAAAAGCCGTCTATAACTGGAGATAATTCCTTTTGCGGGAAAAAGACCTTAAATTCGTTAAAAGGAAATCATCCTACAACTGAGTTCCCTCTCAAAACAAAATTAATGTTAAAAAAAAGATTGGATATAATAGTTTTTAGATAATTAAGAGAGACATTATGAACTCTTTTTCTTAAAAATAGAAAGTAAAAGCTTTTTTCCTTTTTAAATAATATTTGTAAAAACTATTGGTTTTGGTTGGGTCATGCCAAATAAGCTTCACAATTAAACCCCTTCCAAAGTATAAAGACTGATTGTGCTCATTTCTATTGACCCTATTAACTCACAAATCGTCCGAAACAAAATAAGGAGAAGTCCACAAAAAACCCAAAAATTCAAAATATATCGTCGGCGATACCGCAAAACCAAGTATCTGCAAAAACCAAATTTAACGGGAAGCTCTAAAAACATGATGGCATTGCATTATTTAACTTTTTCTGCTTTAATATTTGGTTACTTTAATGTTTAGAGTGTATTATCGATTAAAATATATTAATACCAAGGCCAGATTTTATTATGTATTAAAGATGTTGGATACTTGGTTTGGCCATAAAATGCTTTATTTAATAATGTTGGCTACTAGGTTTTGTTAAAATATCGCGATTACTAGAAACATAATTGGCAATTTTTTAAACTGATTAAAAAGAGATAAACTAAAAAATTATATAATGATTTGAGCTATTATTTTTTAGTGATAATATAAAAAAGTAAAGAAATTCTGTAATTTGTGTATGATTTTGTGTGTAAAGTGAAAACATTCTGAGACTTGTTAAGAAATAAGTAATAAGTATGTATAATATATAAATTGCCTATCTGAGTTTTCAGGATGTTCAACAGCGAATTCGTGAAGTTATTGCAGTGCTATCAGACTTCAGTAAACTTCGTGATAAGACACACTCTAGAAGTGATTATATAGACATTTTAAGAAACGACCTATGCACCTACTACAGTTACAATGATTTTCTTATGGAAAAATTTATGCAGCTGTTTCCCCTTTCTGAACTTTTGGAGTTTTTGGAAGCAAGTGAAGTGCAAAGACCTTTGACGATCAGAACTAATAGTTTAAAAACCAGAAGAAGGGATTTAGCCCAGGCTTTAATTAATAGGGGAGTTAATTTGGATCCTATTGGCAAATGGAGCAAGGTTCGTTACTTTTTTATATTTATTTTTTAAAGTATTTATCAGTAAAAAATTAATTATTTATTAGAAACATACCTAAAAATCTTGTGTTAACAATTGAGGCGATGGGTTTAGCCTTTGCTAAGAAATTTGACATTTTGCAGAGCATAATACATTTAATAAACAGGCCTAAAAATATCATTATTTTAAAGTAGTGTTTCAAGTAAGTATAACTTAAAGTTGGTAATTTAGGATATCAACTATCTTTTAAAGAAATTCCTTTTTCTGATATTATTCTCGGTTTTCATATTGTTTTTTCTTTATGAAAGCTCCATAATTTTTTATTATTTAAAATTGTTTTCTTTTAGGTAGGTTTGGTGATATACTCATCTCAAGTGCCAATGGGTGCCACTCCAGAATATTTAGCAGGTCACTACATAATTCAGGGAGCCTCAAGTTTGCTTCCAGTTATGGCATTGGCTCCACAAGAAAATGAAAGAATATTGGACATGTCTGCAGCTCCCGGTGGAAAGGCATCTCATATTGCCGCTGTTATGAAAAATACTGGTGTACTATTTGCCAATGACTTAAATAGGTATGTTGGTTTGAACAAACAAACTTTAATGAGAAAGTTTGCCTTTGCATTTCGATCTTAAAACCTTTTATTAAGGGGTTATTATTGTACCAAATTAATTCTTACACGAACACGTAACAATCTTGTTTTACATCATTGGTCATTATTAATCACGATTCTGTTTTTTTTTAATTAAAAATAATTTATTAAGTCATTGACTAAAATTGTTTTACAATTTTTTTCTACTACGAGTCGTTATTTGTCCTTGGGAATTATTTCCCAAGTTTATGCCTATAGGTTAAAAATCACCTTTTATAAAATAGTACACTACATTACTAAATGACTAATTTCACATAAGTGGGAATATTGTTGCACAAGAGTCAGCCGCGTGCGACAAGCCCACGAGTGTAAGAAAGTCATTTTCACACAAGTAATGTTTTCCTACGACCCCAAATTATTCACCATAAAAATAGTTTTGTTTGTCTGTACAGAGAAAATAAGAAAACAGTTTATATACAGGGTGATTCAAAAATCGATCACGAAACTTAACTGGTGTTTTTATGTGCAGTTACGTTACTATACAAGGTAATTCAAAAATTGATTACAAACTTAAAGGGGTGATTCTGACTAATCAAGGGTAGAGCTTCATATAATTTTTTTTCAAAATGTCATTCGTTTTCGAGTTACAAGCCGTCAAAGTTCAATTTTTATTTTGGTTTTTTGCCATATCGCATTTGTTTTTTAACCAATCTAGTTGATATTTGACACACAAATCGGGCTTTGCAGATTCTAAAATTTTAAGACAAAAGTACTTTTTTAAATACCGCCAGAGGGCACTTTACCTAAAACTTAAAATTTATTTACATCATAAATTTTTTAATTTTAACAGTTTTGCAAAGCTGGGGCGCCATTTTATAGACAATTAAAAACTTAAAAATAAGGTATTTTTTATTAAAGTCGATAAACCTCACCGGCATTGGCGCATTTACCAGAAGGCTGAGTAGGCTGGAGCCTAGGGCGGCGTTTTTTAGGGGGCGGCAGATTTTGTACTTTATAAATTGTTTAGGTGATTTCGATTTTAATTTAGTACGTAGAAAGGAAAATGAAGACCCTTTTTTTTCTATCAAAATTGTTTTTCAATGTAAAAGGAAAAAATTAGGGGCGGCTAAAATTAATAGCCTACGGGCGGCAAATATGTAAATGCGCCTCGGCTCACCGTTTAGGCACCAATTTATATTTATATTTATATGCTGAAATTCGAAATGACCACGATGCGGAACGTCTACAAAATGCCATAAATAAACTTTTTGATTGGTCAATAAAAAACAAATTAAGCTTTAATATTGGAAAATGTAGTATAATGACATATACAAAGAAAAAACCTCCAGTTATATTTCCATATAAAATAGATGGCTCAATTCTTACGAGAGTAGAGGAAGTAAGGGATTTGGGGGTTTTGTTTGACAGTGGCCTTTCATTTAACAGGCATGTGGAAGATATTGTGGGTAGAGCTATGAGCATGTACGGTTTTGTAGTAAGAAACACTCGTGAGTTCAGCAATATTAATTGTATCAGAGTTTTATTTTTTAATTATGTCCGCAGTATATTGGAATACTGTTCGGTTGTGTGGAGTCCCTACTACCAGTGTCACGGATACGCAATTGAAAAAGTGCAAAATAAATTTTTGCGATACTTGTACTATAAGGAAACTGGCATGTACGATTTTAACGTATCAAAATCATATTTATTACAGAGATATAATCTGCATACCCTGTCAAAAAGAAGAAATGTGCATGCTCTTCTTTTTATCTGTACAAGATTTTACACAATGAAATTGATGATCCAGCACTTTTGTCACTTGTTCCGTTCCATGTGCCTCCATATGCTACTAGATGTTCCAACACCTTTTATCAGCGGAGGGTTGCAAGGAATAATAACTTTCTAAATTCACCTCTGTATAGGATGTGCGCTGGTTATAATGAAATCCAGGCTCATTGCGATATCTTTTCTGTAAGTCTTAACTCGTTTAGAACTATTCTTGGCCGGGTTCTGGAAAATTAATTTGGAAGTATGTTCACTTCCTTTACTGTTTACTGTCTTTTGTGTTGGCAACTTTTACATTTTTGTTATTTTATTGTAGTGTTTTTATTGTTTTATATTATTATGTATATACATATGTATAAAAATTGTACCTGCTCTGTAATTGGATTCTCTGTTGAGCGGGTTTTTTTTGTAAATTTATAAATGTAGAGTTTGTGAATTTATGAATAAATAAATAAATAAATAAATAAATAATTGTAGAAAAATTGTATATTATATTTTTGTTAGAAATATGGGAACAGTGTGCCTGCGAGAGCCAAGGGGCTCTCTCTCCAGCCGACTGTAGAAGAAACAGCATTGTTAAATTTTTAGTGTAAGTTTTGCTCAAATAAAACAATATACAGTCCAGATTAACTTTTAATTACGGCCAAAACATTGGTCCAATCGACCGGATAAAGTATCGGCAAGAATTTATAACTTTTAATTACGTCTAAAACAGCCTATGAACCTTTTAATTTGGTTGAACTTGCATATAATATAAAGTTATAATTGCAGTACGTTTGCATATTTCTAAGAAAAAAACTTCTTTAAACTAAAAATTACATAAACCTATAACCTAACTATTTATACATTGGTAGATTTGTCTTGAAAAATTATACCATTGTCCATTATTTTTTTACCAATAATCTTCTGCTAAGTAATTAATTAACTTATAATTACCTGTATACCCTTCCCATTCCTAATGATCCATAATTATGATTAACTGGGTCCATATCATGCACTGATCCAATTTGCCTATTTGGCGGTGGATCCATAACACTGCCACCAACTTCTGAGTTATAGATTAATGTCTGTGATGGTCTGGAGGAGTAAGGGCTTTGGAACTGGTGATTAGATGCCTGAATCAAATAAAATGGCAAAAAATGTTTAATTTTTTTCAGCCACAAAATAAAATCTTTTACATTTAAATTTAAATATGCATAGATGCAAAAGTAGCTAAAATTGAAACGTTTGACAAAGTAAAAAACAAATTTTATATAAAAAAACATGATTTATATCATACCGGTGGTTCATAGTCTGCAATTTTGCCAACAGCAGGATGCTGTACCATGGTTGATATAGATGGAGTTTCATGGGGGATGGATTTAGTGCTAGTCCTGCTGGCAACATTTTCAGAATTGCCATTTTCGTTTAATTGTCGACGCTGCTCCATTTCAGCCTTGCGTTGCAAATCCCCATGATAAGCAACATTACTAAAATGATAAACGTAAAATAAATCAAAATTAATTTAATCCTAATATAATAATAATAATAATACCTATAGCCACGTCAATGAAACCTTTACTTCAAGAGTCCTTCAAAACCTCCGATTTTGATTTTTTTTAATGTTATTTAAAATCAGAAAGATTTTAAAGGGTGGGAAATATTTATTTTTTAATTTTTAAACAATATAAATGTAATTACACAGGGTGTCCAGTAACTTTACTGTCCAGTACTTTTAAATAAGAAAAATCTTCATAGAACATATGTCCTAAACGTCTTACTTTTGGAACTACAGGGTGTTAAAGTAAAAAAAAAACATTTTTGTATTATGACTTATATACCAGTCGAGATATTTTTAAGAAAATTAAAAGTGATCTTCCAAGCAGCAAAGGATTTTTTTCACGTTTAGGAAAAGCAATTCTTTTCACTAGTTTCGTCCGTGAGGTACTTACGGTAAATATTTTTCGAGAAATAAATTATATCTCACTGTATTTGTCTAAAATAAAAAATAATTTATAAAACTCCTCTTTAGTTTTAAACAAATTTATTCTATATTTTTTTTCAATGTACGTTGTAATACAAAATACAAACTATTTCTTGGCATGGCCATTTAATTTTGCTAATATCTAACTTTACAGTAAATAATATCACCTTCCTTATACCTATATTTTTTAGAGCAAAATTAATTTCATACGAGAAAGATAACTATTTTTTGCCCAATTTTGTTTCAATTTGGCAATATTATTATTGACATAAAGAGGGTAATTTATCACTAACTTAATTACATTTAATAAGTCCACTGGCGTCTCAAGTAGCAACTGAAGAAATATTTCCAACAAAAAACGGTACGCAACTGACTGTGTAAATGTGTGTAAAACCTTTGTGCTTTCTTTAGATTAAGCAAATAAAAGTACTGCTTTTATGTCTCTTAATTTTTTCTGTATCTTCTTTAGTTTAAGAGAAAAAAATTCACATAAATGCATATTTTTAGACCATAAAAGAAGCAATAAGGGATCTTTTTCTATCCAGTAAAACAGTTTTTACCAAAATAAATGTTTTCGAAATTTTTTGGTTTTTGAAAAATTTAACACCCTATATCTCAAAAGTTAAGATGTTTAGGACATATGTTCATATGAACTTTCCATAAATAAGCTAAGAAAACATACCCTGTATTTTAAGCCATCAATTAAATTACACCCTGTACATCAAATTAAAAAAAAAAGTTAAGAGACCAAATTTCTTTTAAATTTTAAACGACAATCCGAAATAATAGTTTTTTTAAAGAAGAGGCAGTGGTGTACCATTTTTTTAAATATTTGTAGTAAATCCCTGACGTACGACACTGGCGCAAAATTGTTTTTTCTTGTACATCAAAAAATGTCCTTTTATACATAAGAGACGTCTTCCAAATTTCTCAAAAATATCTGTATTGGTAAAAGGTTAAAATAAAAAACATTCATTTTAACACCCTGTAGTTCTAAAAATAGGACGTTTAGGACAGATGTTTATATTATTGGTTAGAAAATGTCCCTTTTAAGTTTCTCGGTAAAGTTAGTGGAGACCCTGTATAAATAACATTTATATTGTTTAAAAAATACAAACATTTCGTTGGTTTAAAGGTAAAACTCACTAAGTGACATTTTATGAATCAGGTAATAACGACGAGTTTACACAAAATTTGTGATGAAAAAGAAAAGATAAACAATATTTTTTATGTATAATATTTCAGTAAAGATTTATGGATGTCATAAATGTAACTAAATAATTATTTCTACTAAAAACTTTTATTACAAATAACCTTAAAAATGTTCAACTTTTATAACTTGTACTTAGTGACTTTTACCCTTAAACCGAAGATATATTTCCGCCTCCCTGAGAGGTTTCTGATTATAAAACAACATAAAAATGAAAATTTTAAAAACAAAAAATTATTTGTGTCCTGCTTTTTATGAATACATCCCGATACTCAGTTATGACTAATGCAATTTTCTTCAAATTTTGGTGGTGAATGCATGTTAGAGAAATGACGTATTTGATACAGTGAACACTTTTACTCACTATGAAATACTTGGTTTTTAGGAAAATGATATTAGGGCATATTCCATTTTTTTTTCTGTTAGATATAGAATCAGCATCC
>JACEGR010008387.1:0-37578 GCA_014170235.1 Listronotus bonariensis
GCACATTTTTACATATGTCTGTATTACACTGGGTCAATTATTATTATTATTTTTAATATATCCAAATGTGGTTCAAGCTAAGAAAAAAAGGTATCGTGAAGGTTTGAGCCCTTAATATTTTTTTTAAATCTTTGGACAAACCACGAACGCTAAACGCCTAAATACTAACGTACCGTGGGTGTCTTAAGCGAGGTAAGAGGAAGTTTGTTGACACGGGACTTAAATACTTGAAGATTTGAGGGGGGAAGGAAAGACCTCCGCGGGCAGCAGGTTCCACATTCTAGAAACTCTAGGGATAAAAGAACGAACAAAGTGGTAAGTTCGGGGCCTGTCCAGTTGGACCGTATAGGGATGCGATACGCGCGGCATCACGAGTTTCTCTGGTGGGAACCGTGAGTGGAGGAACTATTCTGTACAATTCTTCAGAGCAGAAGCCATGGAAGTACCTATAAAAGCGATGAATCCCCCACAGCCCGACGATGGGCAAGAGAGGGAAGCCTTTCTGTAAGTGAAGGATCAATAATAAGACGAATAGCTTCTTCTTTGAATGGAATCAAGAATGCTTAGAGTTGTGCGGGACGCCATGCCCTAGATATGAGAACAATATTCCAAGGGAGGTCGGATTTGGGACACATACAAAGTGTCTAAATTAGAAGGGGAAAAATACTTTTGGCTCGAAAGAGAAATCCAAGCTTTTTGAAACTGCCGTAGCTATAGATACAATATTAATATTAACAGGTCTATCTTTGCGAATAACAGTTTTTTGATAAGAATATTTTTATGCAAAGCTTGCAAATTGTTGATCTGAAAATTTTCCAAAACATTCTTAAAAAAATTATGTTCCCTACAAAAAGCTTTTTGTAAATTCTCGTCAAATAAGGTTTGCTGTAATGGGCTTGGAACACTGAACTAGTTTTTCAAGTTTTGGAGTTTGGATTTTTGTTACAACTACAATATCAATATTTAAATAAATCCAACATACATTTTTAAAGATAATTTGATGAGCTACAAAAGATCTGTTAACATTTTCACAAAATTTAATTCACACCTTTTAAAGTTATTCTACGATGAAATTACTGTTGGATTCAACTTTAACGTCGAATAACTTTTAAAGAAGTGAATTTATTAAAAAATGTTTATAAATCTTTTTGTAGCGCATTAAATTTTTTAAAAAATGTGTATTGATTTTATTATTGATATTGTAGCCGTAACAAAATCCAAACTTTAGAAACAAAATTAAACTAATAAGTTCAATGTTCCAAGCCCGATTACATGGAAACGACTTTACTTGACGACGCGACGTGGGAATTACTTTTTTAAGAATGTGTTTTTTTTTTAATTATTCAGATTCACAATGTGCGAGTTTTAGATAAAAAAGATTGTTGTTAAAAAACTGTTAGTTGCAATTGCAAAGATAAACCTCCTAATATTAGTATTAAGAGTTTTAACATCTATGATATTTTCTTTGTCATCATAAAAAAATATTTTTTAAATTATATAAAAAAAAAGATCTTTATTTATATGTCTATGATCAATGATTATTTTATAAGTTAGGGATCCCTGAACTATTTTTACCATTCATTACTAACAAGCTAATTTTTCCTGAAGTAGTTTTATTTTGACAAGACGACCAACTTTTTTCCTTACAACAACTTTTCGTTGGTGGTAGCATAGCAGGGGTAGCAAAGATTGAAATATGTTGATTTGATGAATATCAAAAAACCAGGATAACGTACGACGAAATTTATAGGAGAATGTGGGTTTTAAATTATATAAATATTATTTAATCAACAGACAAAAAATCAGCTGGTTGGTAGTTATTTTTCACGACATCGTTAATCTTACATGTTGGTGATAGGGGATCTTTAATGAAACCTTATATTTTGTAGGACAAATATTTTTTCGGTTTATTTAAATTATTATCCTAAAAATTACAAAAAGAAAATTCCTGTTAGTAATAAAATTTTAATATTCGTCAAATCAACACAGTTAATTACTGCTACCTCTGTTAGCTACCACCAAAGACAAATATAGTTTAATAAAACTATAATTGTCTTTGCTACCACTCAACGAAATTGTTGTAAGGAAAAAAGTTGGACGTCTCGTCAAAATGAAGCTACTGACGAAAAATCAGCTATTATTAATAAATGGTAAAAATGACCCACGGATACCTAACTATAAGAAAAACATACAAATATTTTTTTTATTATTTTAACACAATTCTATCCGATACCCTACTTGTACTCATTATTATTGTTGGTAAATGTACAATTTGTGGCATTTTGCAGGTTAACAATGGATAAAAGATTTTTTTTGTTGTGGAAATTATGGTGTTTGCGTAATGTGTTTCTTCTACCTCTACCTCTTGAGTTGCTTTAGCCAAAACAAAAATTTCCTTTAAATATGAAATGCATGAAAATCCTTCATTGCGACTCGCTAATATTTGGTCTCAAAATTATTGTACATTTCTGCACTAGTGCAGAAAAGTGACACTTTCAGAGCTTAACTACGTTGGGAAAAGTATTTTTTTTGTACGCGAGTAGAAAAGTTTTTTGAAGCTATTCACGAAAAATAGTTTGTAATGAAGGATAAAAATGGTCCAGGGATCCCTAACTAAATATTTGTTCTGTTTTTACATATTAAACTCTGACAAAGCCTTCATCTTTAATTAGTTACATCTGAAAAGTCTAAACAGTATAAAAACTGAATTCAACAAACCAGAAATATATCCGTAATATATACTGCCATTAATAACTACAGAACTAACAGCCTGTATTTCCTATTTATTCTGAGAAACTAGTTGAATGTGTCACTTAATTTATTCTTCAGACTGTTGTACAAATTCATATTTAATATTTCTTATTAAAAATAAAAAACTTTGCATCCATTCAATAGCACCCAATTAAAATTAACTTTTGTGTTTATTTTCATACCAGCTTTGTCCACTATTTGCTTATACAGAAACTCTTTGATGTAGTATATACATGCATATAGATATTTTTCTGAAATTACAATAATAGAGATAAAAGTGGCACCTTGGAGAAAAATGTATTTTAATTTTTGAACTTCTATTTATATACAAAATAACTTCCGCTCCTGTACAGGGTGAGCAAAATTTGACGCTTTTAATGTTTCTGTATGTTTTACACAAAAACTAACCCCCATTTGCGAGGCTCAAATTTAAAGCCAAAGTTTCAGGTGAAAACCACAATTCAATAACTTGCGTTGTTTACCTCACTAGAGCGTGTTTCCTAATTTCTTGCGTTTCTTTAATCCCTCATATTTTTAAGATTTTTAATTCTGTAAAAACTTTTTTACAGCAACTTTTAATGAAATTAAATAATCGTATTTATGGAGTAAAATAATTTATTCCTTTCGGTGGACATACTGTTTAAGAGAAGCGATCCTCTACAGCCTGACGATGGGCAAGGCAAGAAAGCCTTTTGTAAGCAAAGGATTAATAATAGGGTGAACTTCTTAAAAACTTCTTTAAATGGAATAGATTTGCTGAGGTTCAGAGTTGGGTCGTATTCGAATACTTGGTATTCTGAATAGTATTCAGAATACATTTTACCGGTATTCGAATACATTTGTGTGTTTGGTATTCGGGAGATTACTTTTTGGTGAGTATTCTGGATTCGAATACTTTTTAAGTATTTGACGAATACTTTTTTGAGTATTCGAATATCGGCGTTCCGAGTATTTGAATACCGGAATGTGTAAGCAGTATTCGAATATAGAAATTGGCACGAGTAGAATACCAAAAGGGAACAAAGAGTAGGGAAAAATGAGGTGAGGACCACCTTTTTTTTTTGCTCTTCAAATTTTTAATCATCGGTTTTTCTTTTTCTAGTATTCGAATCTTTTTTCCACTATTCAAATACCGATTCTGGATATTCGTGAATACCGAGTATTCGAATACTATTTTTCTTCAAAGTATTCAAATATTCGGTATTCGAATACTTTCTTTTCCGGTATTCGTATTCGTGATTCTGAACTGGGGTAATTCGCTTTGCAGCCTGAAACGTAACACGTTCGTGGCATAATGTACGCCTTACGCACCAACTATACGCGCACATTTAAACGTAAAAACAACAATTGACATATTTTCACTGGTCCTATTTTTTAAATATAACAATGAATTAGGTACTTATTTTTCTTTATATAATAAATATACGCTACGGTTTAACTTTTTAAAAACAGAACAAACTTTTTAAGCAATCGTTTAAACTTGTTTCTATTCACTTCTAAACTTTACTTGACATTCCTACTGTGCTGTGTTGCCAGATTTTCACCTTCACGGCTCATATGTTTAAGAAGAATGTGATTATACCCTTTATTATACCACAGCCTTCTTAAAATCTAAGCCGTGAAGGAGAAATCTGACAACACAGCACAGTAGGAATATCAAGTAATATTTAGAAGTAAACAGAAACAAGTTTGTACGATTGCTTAAAAGGTTTTTTCTGTTTTTAAAAGTTAAATCGTAGCGTGTATTTATTATATAAAAAGAAAAATAAGTAATTAATTGGTATATTTAAAAACTAGGACCAGTGGCAATATGTCAAGCGTTGTTTCTACGTTTAAATGTGCGCCTATAGTTGGTGCGTACAGCATACATTATGGCACGAACGTGTTGCGATTTGGGCTGCAAAACGAATTACCCAAGTTATATTAGAACAGAGGGTTATCAAACAACATTTTATTTCCCCATAAACGATGAAATTAGGAAATCCTGGTTATGCGCTATTGACCGGATAAGTGTTTTTACTAAAAGTAAAAGTAGTACCTATACGGTAAATGGACAAATATATTTTACGGGCTACTAATTAACTAAGTGTGTTTTTAAAAAATTTGTTTTATTTGAAATTAATAGTGTGTATAGTGCACCAAAAACAATTATTTACCCCAAGCAATATCCTAAGGACTATATCAACTAATGCGCATAAATATCCTGGTAAGTTCACCAAAAATATTATTTATTTAGATATTCTAAAAGTTATTTACCTAAGACGGTTTTAGGGTAAATATAGTGGAAAACCTAATTTAAAGCGTTTGTTATTTTAAAGCGCATCTTATGTAATACGCTATATTATTAAGCTTTTATATTGATAACTAAACACACATGCTTTCAATTCATTTTAAATATTGCAAGTATTTGTAAATAATAAATGTTTAGTTAACTTTAAAAAGCTACATTGGTCTGTTCGCAAAAAATGCATAAAGCGGGGTAGAAAACATCATAACAATTTTAAATTTTAAAATCCTTACCAACATATTTGTATAAGGCAGAAAAGTTCCTGATAAGTTTTTCAGACACATTATTGCTTTTTAGAGCAACTATAGTATTTAAAATTTTACCTATATGTTGTCTAAAATATCCTAAAAAAATTAATACCTATATTTTGTTTAAAACACTTAAAAATTAATTATATTTAGCATGTAATCTATTAGGAATTCATTTCAATATTCCTACTGTACAGTGTTGTTTGCAACGTTGCCTTTCTTACTTCACGGCTCATATGTTTAAGAAGGCTGTGATTATACCCTTTATTATACCTATACACGTAACCTCACAACCGTCTATAAAAATCAAAAGAAATTCCTTAATATTACCATTTTAAATTCAGCAAAGGTAAACTAGTTAAAGGAAATATGAAAAATAAATAAAACATTCTCTCGGAACTTGTAACGTGGGATATTCTACAAGTTATTTCTTATACTCTCGCCGTGCAATGATATATTCCTCACTATTTCATATTTTATAAGTCGTTTTATCATTTCAAATTGAGAAAAATGTGGCATGCGAATTGAATTAAGTAGTTTAAATTTGTTTTTTCTTGGTCTAAGCGGCGTTCACAAAAAGAAACTTATATGGAATGCACTTTGACGGAAAAAAGTTGCTTTTAAGAATTACTATGGCATTTATTACGTATACAGGGTCATCCAAATTAAGTGTCTGTCATTTGTAACTTCGTTATTACTCAAAATATAAAACAGTTTAAATTAGCAAACTAGTAGCTGTTTTCACGCTCTTTAAGACTAAAGATTAGAAAAACAATTGACAATCGGGTTGCTGAGTTATACAGCAGAAATACCCCTTTTTAAATGGAACACCCTGTATATTTTATCACCATTAGAAAGTTCTTTCAAAATCCTTTAAAAGAAGTCCGTATGTAATATATCCAATTTTTCATAGTTTTGGAAATATGGCCATCCTCAGGAGTTTAATAGTAAACTGGATTTTTATATGAAACACCCTGTATATGGTATCATTATTAAAAAGATATGTTAAAGAGCTTTAAGAAAATACCACATTTGATGTGCCTATCTCTTTTAGTTTTGGAAATATAGCCATTTAAATCTGAAAGATAGTAGATATTTTCACCGTTTTATTTCTGACACTAAAACTTATTGCTTATAGCTTAAAGCTATGATATAACGGAAATTTAACCTAATTTTTAGATTTGAATAGCTCAAAATATAAGAGAGCAAGATATATACACATATATATATATATACATATATAGATGATATAGAGATATATATATATATATATATATATTATATATATATAGCTACATATATAATAAGATATGACATATTTTCTTAAAGCTCTTAAATATCGGTAATGATAAGTAATATAGGGTGTTTTATTTAAAAAATGCCAGTGCACTATAAAATTTCTGAGGATGGCTATATTTCCGAAACCATGAAAAATTGGATATATCACATGTGGACTTTTTTTCAAGGATTTGAAAAGATCTTTCTAATTATGATAGAATATACAGGGTGTTCCATTTAATAAAGGTTATTTTGCTGTATAACTTAGAAACTCGATTTCAATTGTTTTTTCTAATTTTCAGTCTTAAAGAGCGTGAAAAATGCTACTAGTTTGCTAATTTAAACTATTTCGTATTTCAAATAATAACAAAGTTACCAATGACACTTAATTTGGATGACCTTGCATACTGCACTATGTTTCTGCAGTCATGCCTGCTTTAAAGTTAAAGATCTCCTGGGAAATTAGGGGCCAGAAATCTATTTAAGATTTTTAAAAATATTTTTTTACATAAGTATTTCAGAAGTATAATGCCCAGGTGTTAAAACTTGAAAACTTTAAACGCGGCTATCTCAAAAGTAAATTATGAAACACTGCTCGTGATGTAGCTTAAAAAATTATCGACAGACCCCTATGAACTGGCCAGTCGCCTAAAACAAAATAAAGAAGTTCCTTTTAAAACCCAACAAATTCTAATTAACGGTGGCAAATCTTCCACTGTTGTCAAATTAAAATTAAAGTAAGAATTAAAAAAAATAAAAAATTAATTAATACCTAAATTAAAAATGTTTAAAAGTTAAAGCTTTTTACAAATACTCTGAAAATAGTTTGATATTTGTGTCATGTTTCAGGCTACCGGCCAGTTCATAGGGGTTAATAGGGCTGAATAGGGTCAGCTCGCTATACTCCGGGATCAGGACCGAAGCGGTCCCATTCTTTCTAGATAGACTTTTGGCGTGTACCCAACTAACAAAGACCATTGATTAAATAAATCCGCCTCACCAATATAGAGCATAACTTCCATTAAGAATTGGAAGTATGTAGACTTCCATCCGATTAAAGAAAAGAAGTTTTTAGATATTTTTAAAACTCGCAGGTGTATCTTATAAGTAAAACTGTCTTAACGAATAGATAATTACCTCGTGACAAGTAAAATAACGGCAAATACAAGAAATTTTAAAAATCTTGACCAGATCCACTAAGTAAGATTCTATTTACACAATGTTAAAACTGAAAAAGTTGTGCAAAAATTGCAAAAAGCGAATGATAATCTTTCTTCAGGTACGAATTTAACAAAATTCAACGCTCGTTTGCGGAAGATGAGGCGACCTTGATTATAAGATATGATTGAAGAATGGAATGCTCGAATTCTAGACATATTTCAACGTTCCTGATCAAGAGCAGCACGTACAGGTTAAAACGGCATTTAAAGGAATGTTACTGCAGAATAAAATATGAAAACATCAGTTAAAAAAGTTGAAGGAAACTAGAAAACTTTGTCGCTTATAAAATACGGTAAAACCTGTAGTTACTTTAAAATTAGAAGTTCAAATTAATAAAAAGGTAATTTTTTGACGTGACAACGTCTTCATAATTCGATGGACCCGGCTGCATGCACCAAAAACATGACTCATGTGCGGCTACCTCGCGCGTTTCATTTAAGGCTTGAAGTGCAAGCGAGAGCGCGGAACGAGCGACAAAGTGATACAATCTCCGCGTCGTTCGACATCTGTTTCTTACCTACTTAAGTAAGCGTGCAGTGAAAAGTAAATGTGGTGTCAATTGTTTATAGCGGCGATAAAGGTAATGATTCTTTCGACGTTGTCACGTTCAACTATCGCCAGTAAACCGACTTTGCAGACAACCGATTTTTTGTAATTTTAATCTTGGTGTAATGTTTTCGTTTCTAGAAATAGCCACCAAAAAATATCCACATTAACCAAATTAATGTTTTCTTATTATGTACTATATTACCTTTGAGAAATCAATATAGGGTGTTGCAATTCTATTTATACAAAAAATATCTTTGCCTCTGCCCTGTACGATATACAAAAAAACTTAGGATTAAAAATGTTTTTTTGGATACACTCTCAAAAACAGAATTTTTCCATGGTCAAGAAGTTTCTTTTGATTGGAACACCCTGTATATTTTACCAAAAGTTGACTATACTGAGGTGGCGCCACAGAAGCAAGTGGGACGATTTTTTGTAATTATTTCCTTTTTTATTTTTATCTTACTCTAACAAATTCATGACGCTATAGTTAAAATCTTACCACTTGCTACTGTGGCGCCACCTTAAGTGGCTTCTTTCCGACGGACACTTTTTAATACATTTAGATGGTACTCCTCTCCTCTACCCTCCATATCAAAAATGTATGATAAACTATAAGTCAATTATTGCTGGCTTTTAAGATATTATCAGTATATTAATGTAGTCGTAACTGGTAACAAGTGGCGAAACAAACTAATATTTTGGTTCTTATTATTTTTAAATAATTTTGTCACTATCGGAGAGACAAATACTATGATAACATGTAATTAATTACCTTAGATTTTAGTAACTACTAATGGGTAAATAAGCAACTTAGTTCATATTAGATATACAATTACTTAGTTTCGCTGAAAACCAGCAATACGTCAATTATTGCTAGTTTTTAGGTTAAGTAAGTTAATATACACTACGTTTATATCGAATAGTTGAAGCTAGCTTGAGTTAAACCGGTTTTTAAAAGTGGCTTGAAAAAAGCGATATAAACGCGCTTGAAAGTGACTTGAATCGTTCAAGTCAAGCCTGAAAATAAGTAGGGTTAACTTTACTGAAGCCGATTAGATAAACGATATAAAAGATTCAAGCGGGCTTAATAACTGCCTAACTTCAGATGAATGCTTCCTCGAACGTCATCAGTGTCAATTTCATATATGATTTTCATTCATGATTTTTATACAAAATATGAGTGAAAAAACAGGTGAAAAAACTTAAAACATGCTCACACCAACAACAGCACAAAAAACGGAACAAATTAAAAAGTGAGGTTTGTTTTTCATTTGATGTCTACTGTGAAGTTGGATGCAAAACTGTCGCGTGCGTACGACGATGGCCTGAAATGTGCTTGACCTCGATTTTCAATCGACTTTCAAGCCACCGAAATAAAGACGTAGACTTGGAAATCGCTTCAAAGCCGCTTTGTTTTCAAGCCAGCTTAAACTATTTGATATAAACGAAGTAATGTATTTAAAATAAACTAAATAGCTGACCCACCTATTAGTGGTTTTTTAATAAAAGGTAATTAATTACATATGATCATAATATTTGTAACTACAATAGTGACAGAATTATATTTAAAAATGATTAGAAACAAAATATTATTTTCATTTCTTACTATTTACCATTAATACGTAAAATCTAGCAGCAATTGGAGTATATTTTATTATACATGTTTAATGTAGAATTCAATACAAACTCAAAATTTGTTAAAATATACAGCGTGCTCCATTTAAAACAATCTACTTAATAATAAAAATTCGGTTTTGAGACACCTTGTATATTATTTACTAATACTGTCAATAAAATAAGTGTGTCTACGCTGCCCACAGACGTGCAGGTGTACCCACGGTCTACCGTGGATATACCCACGGTCTGCCCACGGTAGACCTGTACAGTTTTTTATTCAGGTAGACCTGAGACCTGAGGGTGTGTGGGGCAATCAGGTATAACTGTACAGTTTTAACTGCACAGTTTTTTCGCCGGTCGGCCGTAAACAGATTTCTTTTTTAATGAATAATAAAGTTTAACAGGTAAAGGATATAATAATTAAAAATTGTATAATTTAAATAAATGTTTAGGTTAAATGACAAATAGGGTATTGCTGTGCCACAATATATTTTATGTAAATAGTTTCGTTTTATTTTATTGTTTTTTTATGATTTTTTTTAAGAATAAAATATTTCTTATTGAGGCCTTTAAATACTTTCCTTCTTTGATAAAATGTATTATACAGGGTATACTATTTTCGATGTTTAGTACAGTGATCTTGAAAACCGCTGCCGCTACAGAGATGGATAAATGGGAAAAGAACTGTATTTTTAGTGCTTAGTTTAAATCGCTTTTTATTTTGTTAAGAATAATCATGGCTTACTAGATGTTTCCAAAAAACCATTTGGTCCACTTTTTTCTTTCGTAGCTCAGTTAATATTTGAAATAGAAAAAAAGTGTAAATAGGGAACTTGTAGATAACTATCTTCTTACTAGAAAGGTATAACTCGGTATTTAATTTAATAGTCCGTTTTTGACCTACGACATTACCTATATATATATATATATATATATATATATATATATATATATATATATATATATATATATATTTATAAGAGTAATTTTTCTTGGATTTAGGTCAGTTAAATAAATATTAAAATGGTTAAAATGTCATATTTTATTTTTGTTAAAAGTCAAATTTTGACTTTAAAAAAAATAAATAAAATATGACATTTTAACCATTTTAATATTTATTTAACTGACCTAAATTCAAGAAAATTACTCTTATAAATTTATAAATTTTGGTCAAAGAATCATAAAACAAAGTACATATATATATATATATATATATATATATATATATATATATATATATATATGTATATATATATATATATATATATATATATATATATATATATATATATATATATATATATATATATATATATATAAACAAGATATATTTTAAAAAACAAAATAACGGTGTTGAAGAAAAGAAAAAAATCGCTGCAGGATATACAAGGTGGTTTAAAAATGAAAAATATAACTTTGAAAAAAAAGAATATATTTGAGGTACTACCTACTATTCTAATAGTAATTAATAATAATTAAAAATAAAAAAGTAATTAAAAGTTTAAAATAATTTTTTCCATTGATTATGGTTTCTGGAATAACTTAAGGTTAACGTAAAAGGAACAAATTAAAAAATATTTTTTACAATTACGTAGAAAGAAAAGAGATTTTTTAAAATAAAAGCGTTAAAAAGAACCGCCTTATGATATACAGGGAGATTCAAAATTACGAAAATGGTATTTTGCCAATATAAAAATCTGTTATGAATATTTTTGTAAGTACTTACTTATTTAAATACTAACACGTAATAGAAATTTTAATTTTTTGTTAAATAAATCGTTACCCTTTGGATAATATTTACATGCATTTTAACTTAACTTAATAATGTTTGCATATGTGAAGATTATTTTAGTTATCACTTAATTTTTCCGAGAAATCATAAATGATAAAAAATGTATAAAACTTACTTTTTAATGCTTTTGTATTAGGTAGTTTCCAAATATATTTTTCATTTTTTTTTTTTTTTGATTTTTAAAAATTTATTTTTGCGATTTTGAACCACCCTGTATATCATAGGGCATTTTTTAATATGGCTTTTAGCTTTTTAGACAAAGATTTTTTGTTTCGTAATAATAAAAATAAAAAATTTTAGAGGTAGAGTTAAAAGTCCATTCGTGGACACACTGTAAAGGCCCAAAATAACATTATTTTCAAAATACAGGGTGTTGAAATTTTTAAAAATATTTGGAGTTTTATTATTATCTTACATATTCCTCATTCGGTTTCGATTGGGCTGTCTTCTATATTGAGCACATGCTTGCGTTTCCTAAAGATACATATAACCCCTCTATCATCAAAAACATCTTTAAAAACTATATAAATTCAAAATATAAATATTACAATTTTATCTACACTGATGGCTCTAAAAATAACAACAAGGTTGGAGCAGCTTTTTGGACCCCAGACCATCAGAGCTCTTATGATCTGCACCATACAACAGGAGTATTTACATCTGAATTATTTGCTATCACAAAAGCCCTATACTTTATACTACTAAGATTTAACACTAATTGGGTAATTGCAACTGACTCCCTGAGCTCCATAAAATCAATAGAATCCTACTCAGTAGATCACCCGTTAATAATGGAAATTAAATACAAACTAGAAAGAATTCGCATTCAAAGAAAAAAAGTAATATTTCTTTGGACACCGGGACATGTAGGCATAGAAGGAAATGAAGAGGCAGACCTACTGGCCAAAACTGAATCTAACACAAAGATGAACATAAATAATGTTTTCTACAAAAAGGACCTACAAAACCTCTCAAAAAACATATCAAAAAATATTACACAATTAGAATGGGACTTAGAAGAAAGCAACAATAAACTACAAAATGTAAAATCACAATACTTTGAACAAAACCACATAACCCATTTGACCAGAAGAACATCTTGCATCATGGCCAGACTACGAATCGGTCACACTAATCTAACTCACAAATACCTGATAGAGAGAACCGACCCTCCTCGATGCGAAGTATGCGACTGTATACTTAGCATTCAACACATTTTCGAAAACTGCAATAAATATAAAAATGAACTACAAAACATGAACATAATAGGAAACATCAAAGAAAAGTTAGCATACAAAAACTCGCTTAAAATTATGGAATTTCTAAAAAGAAACCAACTAATAGACAAAATATAGGAAACGTAAAAAATAAAAGGATAAATAAAGAAACAATAAAAAGCTCACAAACAAAAATGGAAAAATGTATTAACTAACACATGTAGAATCACAACCAGTAACACAAATGAAACCAGCAAAATTAAAGACACTAAAAACCCTAAGGGTTGACGTGTCTATAATCAATAAATCTCTCTCTCTCTTGCTTAAAAAAATACATTTGTTTTGTCATTAAGTTTTTTTGATCTCACTTACTTTTAAAGAAAACGAAAATAAAATTAACCTAATTACTTGCCTCTGGAAACCCAAAGACATTGAAAAAATTTAAAAGACATCTGATTCATTAAAAGTCGTTAGTTTAAATGTTATTGTTATTTTCTTTAAAATTTGTTATTACTTTCACATAGTGATATGCAATTAGTGTAAGATTCGAATAAGAAGCGACCTTTCCCCGTCTGTTGTCGTTCAAACACTTTTTTATATATTTGAAACAAAAAACCGCTATTGGTTGGCTAAAAGTTATGGTAAAGTCTATAATTAATAATACAAAGTATAGGTTCGAGTTGGGAGTATAATCTCAACTTTCAATTTTATTATCTTACAAAACAACCTTTAATTTTTTACCGTAAATTGGGAAACACCCTATATGCACTCCGGACTACCGGAGAGAAAAACTGCGCACACAGATTTATAATGGACAGATTTATTTATGGGACACCTTGTATATTACATACATTAATTTAAGTATTTTTATTACATTTAAATTATATTTTTAATCATTAAGTTATTAAATGGAGTTTACCTATAGTTTATTCTTTTTAATTAAAAAAAAAAACAACCCAAAAAATGTTTTGCATTGTTTAAAAAATTCTGCTGCCATAATCAATAACTATGTATTTTTTCAATTACAAATAAACCAGTTCACCCTCGAGTTCACAAAGGATGCCGGCTTCAGTCGCCTTTAGGTTAAAAAACTTTACAACCTCTACGGTCGACTTGCGTGTCTGTGGCGGCTACAAAGGGGTATTTTTGATTTTACTTCGGTCGCCTGAACAGGTTAAAAAAACTGTACAGTTTTGCCCACACACACTCAGGTCTACCTGAATAAAAAACTGTACAGGTCTACCGTGGGCAGACCGTGGGTATACCCACGGTAGACCGTGGGTACACCTGCACTGTACATGAGTTAGGACACCTTGTATTCTTAACGTAAATTGTGTATAACTGACGTATCCAAAATTAAACCGATTTTATAAGATTTTTACTTTGTTTTTGTTATTATTATTAATTTTTGATACCCACATTTTTAAATAGGTCGATTTGCATTAAGAAACCAAGACCATTACCAGACCGGTTTTACAGACATGAATTCCTTTGTTTTAATATAAGTTCGTTGCTACTATTTGTCACACTATTACAAACATTAACAAACCACACAAAGATCTTCTTTGTATTATAATAATGCACTTAAAAAAATAATAACAATTTTATTACGAGCTCTTGAGAACCACTTATTTTAATATTTTAATAGTAGGAGCGGCCACAGTCGAATAGATTAAGAAATTCAGTACTTAAAATAAATTATTATCTTTAAAAAATATATATAATCTTGTGCTGTTAAAAACTAACTACAATAAATTAAATAAAAGCGTTTTGTATAAAAAATCGTTTTTGCGACAAAGTTTTGTTTCTATTATTTCTACCTAAGTACTTATATGTATTTCGTTACCCTAATTTGCAAACCCTACATAACCAAATATTTTACAGAAGATAACAACTTTTTATTTACAACCATATACAGGGTGGTCCAATTGTCTGGGAAAGTCCAATATTTCTGTTGTTTAACGAGATATGACAAAACTTTTTATTAAAAATTTGTAGGGTTTTTAAACGTGCATATCCTAAAAATATTTTGATGTATACAGAGTGTATGAGTATGTATATATATATATATATATATATATATATATATATATATATATATATATTACAAATTTTTGGTTAATTTTATGTATTATATTAATATTAAGATTTTTATTTATGATTAATTATATATATATAAAGAAGAAAGGTAGTCGTGACCGGCTAGTTAAGAAAAAATATCCTAAATTTAGTGGGGATGCGGTCCTGTTTACGGCCTAGGTTAAGTAAAACACTTTTTCATTTGTCAAGCTTTCGAGATATATTCAACTCTTCCTCAAGACATCTACAATAATTTAAAAGACCAAAAAACTATTAGTAGTTTTTTTAAGACAAAATTTATGATTCTACTCACCGAATCGATTTTCTAATAGAAACAGGAAATTCTTATCTGAATCGGACTCATCTACCGCTCACACAGACTATTTTAATGGTTGCTTAATTGTATTTGTTACATTTGATGTGTAAAATATTTCTCGTGTTAATTTAGTTCTCCATTTTGTGGAATTATTGAAGAAAAAGAAAAAAATAAAAAACTTACACGACCCGAAAAAGACACGGTAAAAAGAACAATGTTTTTTGATTTAAATTTTAAGGGAGACAGAAAAGCTTGTCATGTGTGAGAGAGAAAGCGAAGTCTTTGCACTATTGTGTTCCATTTCAAACCACATGTCGCACCAACGTCAACCGGATCAGTTGAGAGTAACTTCATTCTTTTTTACCTTATGTGAAAGTGGTTCTATTTTTGTTTAGTTTACTCGATTACCATTGGTGCACCAGGTAATCTGATGAGGGAACACTACCAACCTTACCAAAACATTGATCTTAATATATATCTTCCTAGAAGGAGTCTTTGACACATTACCTTAATATATGATTATGCTAGAGGGAGGTCTTGGAAAAATGGTTCATTGAAATTATATGAATGAATCAATAGTTATTAATTCATTTAGGTTAGTTCTTTTGTTTGTTGCCAGAGTATCCAATGGACGATTTTTAACATCGTGCAACGTCGTTTCTATCGCCACACACTGCCACCCTGGGTGCCAAGTGAAAAGGCGGTCTCGAAATTTATTTTATAAGAAAAGATGGTTTTTAGTACAAAAAACAAAGAAAAAAACAAAAGTTAAGATTGCTGTATAAGCACTATTAAGTAAACATCAATCCAAGACCCGATGTTTGAGCTGTGTAGAAAAGAGAAAAAAAAAGAAAAACAGAGAACTTGAAACAATATAGTGAATTGTTAACAATAGAAGAGTGTTATTCATCTGGTGCAGGTGCATCCAGAAGTGATAAAAACTTTTCTCTCTCCAGCTTTAGTAAATATGTATAGATGGAACTAAGGTTCTGGATATCACTCCTCTTATTCATGGCTAAAGGTTCTTGGTGTATGTGAACCATTACTGTGAAAATACGTTTTAAAAAAATAACTCAAGTTTGTTTATAGTACTAAGTGTCTAATTTTATTCGTTTTTGTGATAATTGATTTTTTTGAAAAATGCAGAGGTAAAATTAAATTGAATTTACTTTAACACTTTTAACACTTTAAACTTTAAAATGTGTAACAAGATTAGAAAAAGTCTGCCATATCATACGTAAGTCAAATCAAGATCAAATATTGTACAGGGTGATCAAAAATAATTTCAATTTTTCAGAAAATCAAATAGCCATATCTCTCTTATTTTAAATGGAACACCCTGTATTTTTTTACGTCACATGATGACAAATAAAATACTCTTTCAAATGGTGTGTAGGTTGCCTGTACCTATCTTTTGTGCTTTTTAGTAAAATCTGTTTTTACAAATTTTTAGTCCAAATGTTTATTTAAATTAAAGTTGGCTGTGACATAGCAGCCATTAATATTATTCTTAAGAAAATAACAACGACCATGTGTTATTATAAGTAGCATTATAAGCAACTAATGAATTTTTTTCTGTGAATTTTAAAAATAGTGGCAAATAATACAAAATCTTTTAATTTTGTGTGTTTTCCAACAAATTTACATTTTGCAATAACGGCTTAGTAAATAGGCATAACTATATATTTAAATAGACATTTGGAATAAAAATATGTTAAAACGGAATTTAATTAAAAAGTATAAAAGATAGCTATAGGCAACCTATACACCATTTGAAAGAGCATTTGGTTTGTCATCATGTGGTGTAAAAAATACAGGGTGTACCATTTAAAATAAGAGAGATATTGCAATTTGACTTTCTAAAAATTGAAATTATTTTTTGATTACCCTGTATAATCTATGATCTTGATATGACCTACGTATGATAAGGCAGACTTTTCCTAATCTTGTAATGAATTTTAAAGTTTAAGGAGTTTATATTGTTAAAATAAAATTAATTTAATTGCACCCTGCATTTTGAAAAAAATCAAATATCACAAAAACGAATAAAATTAGACACTTGGTACTATAAACAAACTTAAATTATTTTTTTATGTAGAAACTAAAACCGTCATAAAATATAGGGTGTTCCATTTAAAAAATATAACTTTGATACGTCAAACTTTTTTGAGACATCCTGTGTAGAGTAATAGTTATTTATTAGATAAGTGAGTTATATTACATATAAGTCACGCAAGAAAAGTTTAACTCTCGAGCCCGAAGGGCGAGAGAGTAATTTTCTTAAGTGACTTATATGTAATAACTCACGTGTCTAATACAAAATTTTATCCAACACTTTCGTATAAATCGTTTTTAATATCGAAAATAATTTGAAAATGTCATCCATTATTTGTTACTTGTCATTGTCAACACCAGCAACAAAATTTTGTATTGTCTATAATTCACTAATGAGCTAAAGGGTACTTTAGCTCACTAGTGACTTATAGTACACTTTATATCCTCAAAATCTGATCAATTATGTAGATATTATATGTAAGTGTTGGATAAAATAATTTTATCCAAAGTTTAAAAAATTGAATTTTAGGAGTTGGAACTTGACTAATCAGATCAAAAAAAACTGTCATGTAGAATTACTGCCTTAAGTTTCAAGATCGATCTTTGAATCACCCTGTATATTTAAGCGACAGCCACTACTTAGACTAAACCTTAATTAACTAATTTTATGTATGATTTACCCACTTAAAAGTTATATAATGGATGCTTTTAATGCTTCATGGCATGTTGGTAATTTATGGATTTTAATAATATTCTATGAGTGCTTTTTACGTGTGAAAAACCTAAAAAACCTAATATTAAATAAAATATTACATGATTACAAAAGACCACAAACCATGTTACAATTTTTGGTGTTCTGTCCATTATTTTCTAAAAAGTATTTGCGGTTTTTAAGATGTTAGTTTAAGTTAGGGTAGTAGTTATTTAATAATGACGTCCATACTGAAACTACCTCATTGTCTAAAAAGTGCTGTGAAATGCAAAAACCTTATGTTTCAGTGCTTGGACAACGTTGACGAAACAGGGGAAAAGATGGGTTAAATATCTAATAACCCGACACCCACGGTACTCTTAGGCATAAACCTTCAAAGCTGTCATTTATATAAGAAAAAATACATTTTTTATCCTCATTTCGAATTAAAGTTAAACTTATTGTATGTCTATCCACGAGCATTTCAAGATTAGTATTTGGCTACGGTTTCTTTTTCGTGGTAAATTAAGTTCATGGTTGTCGCTTATTTTTTATAAATAGTGGTGGTAAAATATTTAAAAAACATTAAAACTCAGATATTGCTGTAATATTAACAAAATATGAACTGAGGGCTAATTTTATTTTTTGGTTATAAAGTCTATATGGCCCACTATGCAAAATTTAATTTTAAAATTAAAAACAGGAAATAAGGGTCTTAAAATTAAAAAAATAGAAAGTATTATATATTTTATAAAAGCTCTCATCATCTATAATTTATTAAAGAAGAAATATACAGAGTGTTTTATAAGGAAAATCATATGTTTCGTTCATATCTCAAAAAATATAAAATTTTAAAAAATCTAACTACACCACTGGATTATACGTAAAAATATATACCACCATCAGTTTTTAGTTTTGTTTAGTTACAAGACAACTGAAATACAAGGGGGTCCGAAAATGGAAAAAATGAATTTCGTAACGGCTGCAAATTTTAAAATTTTAAAACGATAATTGTTTAGCATAAAAATGGGCAACTTTACACCAATTTAACTAACCCTGTATCTCTTACCGTTCCCGAGATAATGGTGGCTCTCGAATTTGTAACTGCCTGTATATGTACCATGAGATAAAAACCCCACTTAATCCGGCTTTGGTTGCGAAATTTTATTAGCCACTTTTGTCAATAAGTATAGTATAACGTACCTAGAATTATTAACGTGAGTACAATATTTTTGTAACCTGAATTCTTTTAATTAGTTTAACTGTATTAAAAAATAGTAAAGCAAATTATAATTCCACCAAGATGTAATTATGTATTATGACACTCTTTAGAACATTAAAAAAACATGTTAATAATTAGGTTGTGGTAAGAGTAAAATGCAATTAAGTTTAATGTGGCTTACTGTAGACATGTTCAATTTACACACAAAAGAATCGATTTTATTATTCTTCGGACGGTACTACCAATTATATTATTGAAATTGTCAATGCACGCAACGGCACGGTCACTAATTGGATGGGTGACGGCTAGTACACACCGTGCGTCATTGGTGGTGGTTCGAAATCTACGTTAAAATGTAGGTCCTGTCTGGGTGATATTATCCTGATGTTAATAATGACGATTTTAGAGGTAATTAGGTAAAATAAATCCGTGAGCGCACTACTGTCTCTCTACTTCTCTAAAAAATGCAATATCTACAATAATCTACATGTTCCGGTACTTTGACAAAGATTGTCGAACTGGGGGATTCATCATATATTATATCACAAGACCTATAAAAATCAATGAATTTATCCAACATATTTTAAGAAAGATTTTGCTCGGAAAATAGTTGAATGTACAATAATTTTATAAAAACACGAGACCTGCCGAAGCTGTCGAGCGTTTTTTTTTATTTTTGTCCATAAAATTATTTGCCAAGGGCAATTTGCAAAAAATATTTGGATAGTTTAATCAAGAAGAATTTGTTGGTCGAGTGGCTAGATTATTTCCTGAAAAACTTAGATTGAAACCAATACCAAAGAATTTTACTGATAATAAGGTTTAATATTTTCTAACAATTTTGCAATTAATTGTTTAAGATTAACCTAGTTATATTTATTGTGTTTAGCCGACAGTTTTTCGGCAGCGTTTTTACTACTTTGTTTAAAAAAAAACAGGAGTTTCTCTGGATGTACCACTTTGATCATTACCCAGGTCACAAAGGCTCCTAAAACTTTGATTAGTTTAAAAAATTAATAG
The DNA here is from genome assembly GCA_014170235.1 of Listronotus bonariensis. Classification (NCBI taxonomy): domain Eukaryota; kingdom Metazoa; phylum Arthropoda; class Insecta; order Coleoptera; family Curculionidae; genus Listronotus; species Listronotus bonariensis. Next base: position 20,347 of record JACEGR010008387.1, read on the forward strand.
ATCCATAAACAGCAGTAGTATACATTTAAATTTAAAAGATAAAAATTTTGCTTACACTTGCCCCTGTAATCCGGGAGCCCAATATCATTGATACGGCTGATACGTCCGTAGCTAAATTGCCCTGGAAGAGGTGGGTGCGTCCAACAAGCTAACCATTGCCTGGGTACCAGGACACGAAGGCCACGAAGGCAATGAAGAAGCTGATAAATTGGCAAAGGAGGGGGCTGGTAGGACAATGGTAGGTCCTGAGCCCTACTGTGGTATTCCATCATGCCAGGTAAGGTCATCCATTAGATCATGGATTATGAGGAATCACAAGACTGGTGGAGGAGAACACCAGGATAGCGTCAGGCGAAAGTGTTCATCAAGGCTTACTCGCCAGAATTTACAAAAGACCTTCTGAATTATAACCGGAAGGCAGTAAGAATAATAGTGGGTCAACTGACAGGTCATTGCAGACTGAATAAACACCTGGAAACTATGGGCCTGGCAGAAGAAAACCTATGTAGGTTCTGCCAGGAGGAGGAAGAAACCGCAGAACACGTATGGTGCTACTGCGAAGCCCTTTGTCGTCTGCGGTTTGCAAGGCTGGGTGAAGAAAAACCTAAAGCGGCAAGATATACCAAGGGGCCAGTTTCAAGCTTGTGGAGTCTGATTAAACAGACCGGCTTGGATAGCGTGCTCTAACCTATGGACGGAGGACACACAATAAACCTAAGCAGGTTGCAGTGTTAGAGGATATGCAATCCACCTCTAATCTAATCTAATCTAATCTAATCTAATCTACGTCCGTAGCTAAGCCCCTGCCTTAATATTAAAATGTAATTTATTTATATCAGAATTTATGTTTTTAATTTTTGTAATTTTTAAATTTAGATCCGCAGTGGTAAGAAGCATTTTTCGGATTTTTACGACCTCGCCCAGTAAACAAATAGATGGGTGGACGAACATGCGCTCTTAAAAGCAGTGGCAAAATACAAACACCGGCCCCCGTACCCTCCGTCCGCGGTCTGACCGTGACGCTCACTAGCTACCGTACTTCGAACAGAAAACCAGGACGCCGTCTACAATTTCTTTCCGATAATGCGGATAGTCTGTTTGGCGCCAGGTGCGTTTACCCTTCACTTGCTTGCGCACAAACCGATTTTATCTCCCATAAAATGTAACTTTTGTTTCGCGTAGGTAATAACATTGGTGTTCAATCAGGAGATTGACTAGTTGATTAAAAACTTTTATAGACATATAGGTCACAGTGGCAACACTGCATCAGCTGAGCTCCGATCCTTCTTCTCAGCAATGGCGACGATTGAACGCACGTAAAAAATTATACAGTCCACAAACAATTGTAAAAAACCGAAATAAACCCGTTTCAAAAAACTAAAAAACTTTTATTACTTAACATTTGGTCCAGACGAGCCGGATAGTACAATTGAAGTTATCAATCGAGTGTTTTCTAGTGCATTTTTAAGTGTAAAAGTTTTGCTATTGACCGGTCGTGACACGGGCACCGCCATTGCTTGTTGCTAAGGGTGAGTTTTCCTTTTATTGTTCCTTTATTTGCCAATTAAACATTATTTCCTTTTGTCCATTGAGTGTTTTTTCAATTAGCAAGGTACCATGTCTCAAATAGAAAAATTAAAACGAGAAAGGGGTTCTATAAAAGGGTCTTTAACTCGTCAAACTAATTATTTTAACAGCATTTCAGATGATTCAATAGACAGTAAGTTGGCGGGAGATTTGGATTTCAGGTTAGCCAAAATCGAATTATTATTAGATCTGTTTAATAAAAAGCAGGACGAGATAGAAGAGCTATTGTACAATGAATTCGATAATTCAAGTGATCAAGAGGTTAAAAATAAAATTCAGAGCGTTTTGTTTTCAGAGCAATCGGAAAGAGATAGTTTTGAACATGCATATTATGATTTAATAGCAAAAATTAAGAATAAAATTTTAAGCTTCTGCAATTCTACGCGACAAATTAACAATAGTAATGCTTTACCGCAGCAACAAAAAGCCGTTCAATTGCCGGCCTTAAAATTGCCAAAATTCGGTGGTCGCTATGACGCATGGGTGGAATTCCGCGACGGCTTCCGCGTGCTCGTGCACGAAAATGCGACGTTGTCAGACGTACAAAAATTTTATTATTTAAGATCGTGTTTAGAAAAAGATGCGCTTACGTTATTAGAGTCGATTCCCGTGACAGAAGCGAATTATAAAGATGCGTGGCAGTTACTGCATGAACGATATGAGCAAAAAGCTTTGTTAATTCATAATCACATTCGTGCGATGTTTGAATATCCAAAAATTGAAATAGAAAATCATGCGAATTTAAGATTATTTTTTGATACTATGACTAAGAATTTAAGAGCGCTTAAATCATTAGGCGAGGATATCGATAAATGGGATCGATTACTAATTTACTTATTTTCTAGTAAATTCGATAAGGTTACGCGACGTGAATGGGAATCATTCAAATTCAGTGGAAATTTACCGACAATAGAGGATTTTAATATGTTTTTAAAAGAGCGTTGCGAATTATTAGAAAAACTAGAAATTACTAGTAAGCCATTAGCGACAAGAGACGATAAGGTAACGAAAGAAAAAGGCAATGCAAATTTTGGGCATACGCGTTCAAAAGGGCAGCTAGGGGCGTACACTAATACTTCTTCAAGCGAAATAAGTTGTTACTTTTGTAAAGCAAAACATTCTGTTTTTAAATGCGATAAATTATTAAAATTGACACCATCGGAGCGATCGGTACAGATTCAAAAGGCAAATTTATGCCAAAACTGTTTAAGGCCAGGCCACGACGTTACAGCTTGTTTCCACTCGGGATGCAAAAAATGCGGGCGTCGGCATAACACAATTTTACATATAAATAAATTTGGCAACACGGATGTAAAAAACCAAGCGAGCGAGAAAGGCCAAGAAGGCGACGTTGCCAAATCTAATAATAATAATAGCAATGATGGGAAAATTAAAGCGACCTTAGACTCAAATCAAAATTCGGAGCATCAATTAGCGTTACACTCAAAGGAAAATAGTTTACCTGAGGTTAAGCAAGTTTTATTATCGACAGCAATTGTAAATGTAAAGGATGCTCAAGGGAACCTACAAAAATGTAGAGCTCTCCTTGATAGTGGCTCACAGAGCAATTTTATTACCGAGGGATTATGTAGAAAGTTAGGGCTAGAGATGGACAAGGTTGATTTTAGAATCATAGGCGTGAATCAATCAGTATCAAGTTTAAAACATCGAGTGAATATTTCTATTTTTTCAACTTTAAGCGACTATAGTGAAACAATTGATTGTTTAGTTTTAAAACAAATTACTGATAATTTACCTACAATAAGTTTCGAGAGAGGTAAGCTTAAATTACCGAGTAACATCTGCTTAGCAGATTCCGAGTTCTATCGATCGAGCGAAATAGATCTTCTTATAGGATCTTCAATATTTTGGAATTTGTTAGGCAGCGGTAAAATACAATTGGACAATTCGAGCGTAATATTACAAGAGACGTATCTAGGTTGGGTACTAGGAGGTGTTATCTCTACAAATTCATGTCGAGATAATAAAGAAGTAAGTTGTTTTACTAGAGAGTTAAAAGAGTGTTCAATTGATGCACAAATGAGTAAGTTTTGGGAAATAGAAGAGGTTAATGCGAAAATTAACTTATCTTTAGAAGAAAAGTTTTGTGAAGATCATTTTTTAAAAAATGTTTCGAGAAATAATGACGGTAGATTTATAGTATCTATGCCTCTAAAAGATAATTTTAGTAGGTTAGGTGAATCAAGAGAGTTTGCTTTACAAAGATATTTATCACAAGAGCGTAGACTATTAAAAAATAAACCTTTAAAGTTAGAATATGATAAATTTATGCAAGAGTATCAGGAATTAGGCCACATGAGTGAAATAAATGAACAATCCGATAGTGAAAATTGTAATAAAAATTATTACATGCCACATCATCCTGTTGTGCGCGATCACAGTAAAACAACACGCGTTAGAGTAGTCTTCGATGCGTCAATGAAAAGTGATTCGGGTCTATCACTAAACGACGTACAATGTGTAGGGCCTACCATTCAAGACGATTTGTTTTCAATAGTGTTACGTTTTCGAAAATATGAATATGTTATGACAGCGGATGTCTCTAAAATGTATAGGATGATTTTAATAAAAGAAAATGAGCGTAGTTTACAACGTATTTTTTGGAGGCAAGATCCATCAAAAGATTTAAGTTGCTTTCAATTAAACACTGTGACCTATGGTACTGCTTCGGCGCCATATTTGGCAGTACGTTGTCTCCACCAGTTAGCATTAGAAAATGAAATTACTTATCCAAAGGCAAGCGAGTCTATAAAAAAATCATTTTATATGGATGATTATTTAGAAGGCGCGAATAGTGAATCCGAACTGTTAGATTTACAGTCACAAGTATCTAAAATCTTAGCTAGTGCAGGCTTTGAACTACGTAAGTGGTTATGTAACAAAAAAGAACTTTTGTCTAAATTTCAAATTAATAATCAGTTAGATTCGAGTATATTAAATATAAACGCAAACGAGGCAAATAAAACATTAGGGATTTTATGGAATTCCGACTTAGATGCAATTCAGTATTCTGTGTCTAATTTAAAAGATACTAAAGTTGTTACAAAGCGATCAGTTTTATCAACTATTTGTCAAATTTACGATCCGTTAGGTTTACTTGGTCCAATAGTTATTATAGCAAAATTGTTAATGCAATCATTGTGGAAAGCACAGTTAGATTGGGATAAAGAATTACCTGAAAGTCTTAATAAAATATGGTTACAATTTAGACAAGATTTACCAAAATTAAATAATTTAGAAATTCCTCGAAAGGTTGTCGTAAAGATTATGTTTCTATAGAACTTCACGGATTTAGTGACGCTAGTGAAAAGGCTTATGGATGTTGTATTTTTATCAGAAGTAAAAATCAAGATGGACAATATTTTTCACAGTTGTTATGTGCTAAATCTCGAGTAGCACCTATCAAAAAATTACTTACTTTACCACGTCTAGAATTATGCGCTGCGTTATTATTAGCTCAATTATCTGAAAGGGTTATAAATTCGCTTAAAATACAATTTGACAAGTACTATTTTTGGTCCGATTCTCAAATAACTCTTGCGTGGATACGGGGGCCGGCCAATAAGTGGAAAACTTTTGTAGGAAATCGAGTTAGCGAAATACAGCAATTGACAGATATAAACGATTGGTATCACGTTGATACAAAGAATAATCCTGCGGATTTAGTTTCACGTGGAGTTAGTGTAAACGACTTTCTAAACTCAAAACTATGGTGGGAAGGCCCCAGATGGCTTAATAATAACGAATTAGAAAATTATGTTAACAAAAATGTTTTTGAACCTATTGAAATTCCCGAACAAAAAACTGTAAGTAATACAGTACAAGTGCAAGATTTTAATATTTTTTCAAGATTTTCGACTTTAAATAAGTTAAAACGTGTTACATCTTATTGCCTTCGATTTTTGTATAATATCAATCCGAAAAATAAAACTAAGAAGTCAGGGCTGCTGTCTAGTGATGAGTTGCGAAATTCATTGCTTACGTTAGTGAAACTTGCGCAGCAAGAATCATTTCCAGCCGAGTATAACAGATTAAAAAACAATTTACAGTTAAAAAATAATAGTAATTTGTTATCATTAAACCCTGTTTTCGATGATGGCGTTATTCGTGTTGGTGGGCGACTCCAAAATTCAAATCATGAGTTCGATAAAAAATTTCCTATTATTCTGTCACCAAAACACGTGATAACTACTTTAATTTTAAGGGATGAACACATACGCTTAATGCATTGCGGACCTACAATGTTATTAGCATCAATTCGGGAAAGATTTTGGCCGATATCAGGCAGAAATGCGTGTAAAAAGATTTTTAGAGAATGCGTTAAATGTTTCAAGGTAAAGCCGGTTTCCAGTGAATATATTATGGGAAATTTACCAGAGAAGCGAGTAAATCAATACTTACCTTTTAGTAATACTGGTTGTGACTTTGCAGGTCCTTTTCTACTAAAAGACCGCTCAACTAGAGGTGCTAAATTAATAAAGGGCTATGTTAGTATTTTTGTTTGTTTAACAACAAAAGCAATCCATTTAGAAGTCGTCTCTGATTTAACTACAAAGTGCTTTATTGCTGCATTAAAGCGTTTTATAGGTAGGAGAGGTAAACCTTTGAGTATATCCTCTGATAACGGTAAAACGTTCGTAAAGGCTGATAAAGAATTGCAAAGGCTGAATAATTTTGTTCTTAATCAAGAAAAATCGGAGATGTTTAATTACTTTCTTACAGAGCAGGGCATAACTTGGCATTTTATACCCGCAAGAGCTCCAAATTTTGGCGGCCTTTGGGAGGCTGGAGTAAAAAGTTTTAAGTTTCATCTGAAGCGCGTTTTAGGGGAAGCTCATTTAAATTTTGAGGACTTTAATACGGTACTAGTGCAAATTGAAGCGATACTCAATTCACGTCCTTTGTGCCCTTTATCACCCTCTCCTGATCAGTTAAATCCCTTAACACCCGCTCACTTTCTTTTGGGTCGAAGTCTGACAGCCCTACCGGAGCAAAATTACATTGACGTAAAAGAAAATAGGCTCAAGCGATACGAGAGGCTTCAACAAATTGTGCAGCATTTCTGGGCACGTTGGCATAAAGAATATCTTGGTGAACTTCAAGTTCGAAGTAAATGGAAGCAGCAGAAACCATCTACTATAAAGGTTGGAACTTTGGTCTTGGTTATCGAAGATGATGTCCCACCATTAAAATGGCCAATGGGTGTTATCGAGCAACTACATCCTGGAACTGATGGTGTTATCAGAGTGGTAACAGTGCGTATGAAAAATAAGTGTTTTAAGAGACCTGTTACGAAACTTTGCGTACTTCCAGTTGATAATTAGAATAAATGACTTTCTTTAATGCTGGGACAATTGTAAAGTTTACAAACTCAAATGAGTGATTTAATTTAGTTTAAAGTGTTCATGTATGTGTTATATTATTATAACTATAGGTTGAAAGTGTTCCCTCACACATTTCAAGGGGGCCGGTATGTTCAATCAGGAGATTGACTAGTTGATTAAAAACTTTTATAGACATATAGGTCACAGTGGCAACACTGCATCAGCTGAGCTCCGATCCTTCTTCTCAGCAATGGCGACGATTGAACGCACGTAAAAAATTATACAGTCCACAAACAATTGTAAAAACCAAAATAAACCCGTTTCAAAAAACTAAAAAACTTTTATTACTTAACAATTGGCAATCCATCGAGATCAGTGTACAGGACCGATATATAAATAAAAAATATATAAATATCGATATATTTAAAATCGATTAAAAAGTACATCCCTAGTGCTTTTCAAAGAAATAAGTCGTCTTTTAAGATGAATGAGTATGTAGTTGATGCAATAAATGTTATAAAATGCCATAAATATAAGATCTGTTACGTTTCTTTTGCAATGTGCTCCAGATAGTTTTTTAATTCCTACAACTAACACTCTAATATGCTATAATTTAAAATGGCGAATAACAAGCATTTATTATTTATACTTAGATATTATTTATTTATGATTTTTAATTTAATCCCAGGGAATGGCCCACAAGACTTATTTAAATAAGTATTTATTGTTGCTGTTACAAAATTTAAACATAAAAAACTATAAAACCCAATTTTTAAAAGAAAAAGTTTTTATCTCGAAAACTAAACAAGATACGAAAAAAAACATTAAAAATCGTTAAATTTCTATTTTTATTTGCCTAATTCCAAGAAAGCGTACCGTTTTTGTTAGAAATATTTCTTCAGTTGCCGCTTAAAAGGCAACTGGACTTATTTTTTGTATCTTTTAACAATCCACGAAGGCTTAAAAGCCTTAATACCAACGTACCGTGTGTGTCTTAACCGAGGTAAGAGCGAGTTTGTTGACACTGGACTTAAATACTTGAAGATTTGGCAGCAGATTCCACATTTTAGAAACTTTAGGGATACAGGAATAAACAAAGTAGGATGTTCGGGGCCTGTCCAGTTGGAACGTAGAGCAGAAGCCATGAAAGTACCTTTAAAAAAGCGATAAATCCCACACAGCTCGACAATAGGCCGTTATGTAAGTGAAGGATCATTAATGAGGCAAACTCTCTCTTCTTTGAATGGAATCAAGAATACTAAGGGTTGTGGGGGACGCTATGCCCCAGATATGAGAACAATATTCCAAGGAGGTCGGATTTGGGACACATATAAAGTGTAAAAATTAGACGGGGAAAAATACTTCTTGGCTTCAAAGAAAAAGACAAGCTTTTTTGAAGCTGTCGTGGCTATAGATACAATGTGTTTATATCGGTTTAGGTTATTCTCAAATGTGACGCCCACAAGATTATAGGTGTCTTTGCTCTGCAAAAATTGGTCGCTCATAAGTTAAGGATGAGTATTATTAGATGACTTTTTTCGCAACAAGAAACATGATTGTTTTTGGATGCATTAAAAGGGGCGAGATTTTTGGCGATTTAATTAAATATTAGATCAAGGTCCTGTGAAAGAGATATCTGCATAAATGTAATAAGGTTAGTTGTTGCATGTTACCTTTATAAAAATATTTTTAAAATATAATATCGTTTTTGTACAAGAAACCAAGGCGTTTTTAGAGCGCCTCCCTGTATTTATTTTATCACAAGCAAGGACAAACCCACTGAGGCCACTAAGAAGAATCTTTTTAAAAAAATTAGTTAACAATAAAATAATCACGCATACAGTATACATCACAATCATGTGCATGTCCTCTTTTTGTCAACCTATAACAATAAGGCATTACTAGTACGTTACACTGGCACTTAGTTATAAATTCAAAGTTGACAATAGAGTTTTAAGACGAAGGAGTGCCCCATAAGACTTTAATATGCACTTTAACGCACGCCGTATGTTATAAATGCGTCTTTGAGTCTTCTTTTTTAAAAATAAGGTCACAATACACATTTTATTGCATGAGGAGTGGGCGATGAATTTCAGTTTAAAATCTAGATAAGAAATTAGATCAGGCCAGCTTAAATTTATACACATTAAAGCCGGCTGTCCATGAGAGCGGTTTTCCGCTCGCGGATTATAATTCAGCGTTGTGATTAGTCAGTGCAAATTTAAAATGCTTTTCCTGCCATTTTCAACGCGGATCCGCAAAAAAGTTGAGATGAAGTTAACTTTTTTGCGTTTTCCACTAGATTGTGCGGATTTTTTAAAATAATAACCAGGAACTAACCTTGAGCTAGTTGATGTGCTTGATGAGTTGTTGCTTGAAGATAAGAAAAGGCGTTAAAGATCCATTTTAAATAAAAGAAGTGTTATGGACGACATTAACTACACTTACTTTAATTATTTACTTCAGTAAGATATTTGGCGAAGAAAATGATATTTATCCTACTTTAATTACGACCAAAAGGTAAAAAAGGAGGCACATGTTTTGGGTAAGAAAAATTTTTTTAGAAAGAAAAGTTCGTAGTAATATTGTATTTTATTTTTATACAGAAAGTTAAGTCAACTATTAGCAAGTCCCACACAGTTCGTGAGCCAATAACTGCAGGCGAGTGTCTAGTCTGTACTCTAAGGTAAATAGGTAACAAAAAAAGTGTGTGTGGTAAAGAAGAGACTAAGACAAGCTATTAACCAAAGTTGCCTAATTTTTTACATAGTAAAATTAAAATTGTTTATTATTATCCATAATCCAATCCATTTGCCATCCCATAGACAGATGATGATTGACATCTAGTGACCTTTCACTACTGTAGTATCAACCAAAGAAAATTCTAACAAAAAATCTCCATATTCAAAACAAAACCCTTTAATATTTTCCGCTACAATGGAGGTTTCACACTGATCTCGATGGATTGCTAATGTTATAACCTGCGCGAAACAAAAGTTACATTTCATGGGCGAAAAAACCGGTTTGTACGCAAGCTAGTTGAGGGTAAACGCACCCGTACCCAAACAAACTATTCGCATTATAAGAAATAATTTGTTGACGGCCAGGACGCCGTCTGTTCATAGTACGGCAGCTAATGAGCGTTACGGTCAGACCGCAGACGAAGGGTACGGGGTGCCGGTGTTTGTATTTGCCACGGCTTTTAAGTGCGCATGTTCGTCCACCCACTGCGCGCGGTCGTAAAAATCTGAAAAATGCTTCTTGCCACTGCGGATCTAAATGTAGGTTATCTATGAGGTTTCAGCGGATTTTCTGCTCATGGAGAGCCGGCTTAAAGGAGGAGTCAAGGGAACGAAAGATTCATGAAAGTTAAAAGTTTTGTATGCGAAAGGCATACTTATCAAATACGCAATACTACCACAAAATACGTAAAAGCCTAATTACGTTAGTAAAAACTTTAGGCTAAACAGAAGAAATAATAGTCCCTGAGCCAATAAGGAGATGTACTTTATGATAAGAACACTTTTAAAAACCATTTTAGGGTGGTTTCTTTTGACGAGTCTACCACGAAGATTCATACTGCCATATATGGAAGCGGGGCTTTAACCCAACCTGTCAATGTCAAATGTTTCGGGTAGCGAACTAGGATTTTTTTGTCGGAAGCTTTCCACATTATTTTAAATGCAATTTTTGAATATTGTGCCAAAAATGGTAAGAGGTAAATAACATTTTATCCTTTACAGTCAATGGTTACAGTCATGAAACCATAAGGCCCAAACACATGTTTTGGGTATCGGACTAGGCAGGTTTCGTGCTCTTACGATTTTTGGTACAATGTTTAAAAATCACATTGACTTGCGAACGCGTCACAGACGCGTTCGCAAGACAATTACTAAGAACGATTACATAAGGTTTGTTCCAGCAGAATGTTGGAAACATGTTAGCAACAATCGTAAAGCGCAGAAATTGTTACAAACATTAGTCAGAAATGTTGGCAACAGTTTTCTGCTGGAACGAAAAATAAACAAAGCGTGCATACTACTATACGTCAATACAAGAAAGGTTATGTTAAAAAATTTCAGTAATGTTTGAAGAAAGTTTGCAAACTTTTCAAACAGTTTCCAACATGCTTACAACATCTTAAAACTACTGCTGGAATAACAAAAAATCGCATGATGTTACAAACATGGCACTGCTGGAACGGCAAATTTGACGTCCGCAGAATCCAAATGGTTGCAAACATTTCTAACAGCCTGCTGGAACAAACCTATTATTCAAAACTTAAAACTTTAAGCCAACATATTGAAGGCAGTTATATCCATACGCCTTCGAGATGTGGGGTTACAAAAAAAAATTGCGAGAGCTCTCTGGAAGAAAGTTCATCCCGAATCTTGTAGTATATTTTTTTAGGGTTTTTAGTATAAGCAGAAACATACCCATAACTTTGGGAAACTCTTGTTTCGTAAAATATAAATCTGTTTTTATTTTTATGGTTGTAAGAAAGAACAATAATCATTTTTGCTGCTTAGAAGGGGGGTAATGGTGTATAGTAAAAATCTTTTTTGGTATTTCTTTTAAATAGGTTGTTGTTAATGAAGATAGAAATATTCTGTAAGTTCAAATTAATGGAGCAAAATTAAGGGAGATTTAGGGATTTAAGTAACCACCTTATACATAACTTTTATATACCACTATTTCTTTACATAATTTTCATGGTAACGCTGAAAACTCTTTTTATTTGAGGGGCGTCCATAAATTACTCGAGACATTTAAGGGGGGAGAAAAATCTCACCAATATAATAAAGTATTTTCTTAAAATGTTAAATAAATTTCTTAATTTTATTTTGGAGAAAAGCCAAATAATATTTTGTCTAAATCTCACCAAATCTCACGATGAGGGGCGAGGAGGGTCTGTGTCTCACGTAATTTTTGTGTAGATAGAAAGGTAAAAAAATTTGGGGCAGGCCTCAGGGTTCCCCCGAAAAAATGTGATGTATTGTTGCTTATTTAGAAGGACGACCTTTTTTTGCGCTCTAAGAAGAGGGAGAGGGGTTAAAGAATATCTCAAATAAATCTTACCAAGGGGGAAGGGGGGAGCCAAAATATGAAAAAAACACTAATATATGAACGCCCACTTGTCAATATTTCTAATTTCTTTAAAAACAAATAACCATTTTTTCTTTAAAGTATTTAACTTTAAAGTGCTCCCAAAAAACAAAAAATTGGAATTTTAAAAGGACTTTCTCAGCGGGAAAAACGATTCTCTAATAAAGGAAATTAATTTTTTTTAATTATCCAGCACCGAGATATGATGGATGGTCACAGGAAATCACCATTTTTTAAGACGCTTCCAATTAATTGGTGTCATGATAATAGTAACCCCAGCAATTCAACTTGACATCTCGTGTAATATTTTTAGATATCTTTGTGACACCTTCAGCCGTTATAGATGTCTAGTGGCGGAATTATTTGACTTATTAAAAATTATTTTGTTATGTTACTGTACTCACGAATAATTCGTATCGAATCAAATATCAATATTCAATTCGAATAAAGTTACCGAATAATTTTAAAAAATTCGAATGGTTCGAGAAATTTCGAATAATTCGATTTGTTTCGAATTATTACGAATTATTGTGGTAATTGCGAATTTTCGAGGATATTAAATTTGGGATTTTTATGTTTAATATTTAAATATAAATTCGACAAATAATATGCATTCTATTTAAACCATAAAATTTAATTACATAAATAAAACAATTATTTAAATCATTTTTTGGAGCCAAGAGAATAAATTCTTAATTAAGCTAAAAAGCTATTTCGGTTTTCAAATATTTTTCTTAGATCAAGAATTTTATTTTTTTGTTTTGATTTAAAAAAGTAATTACTTCCGGATGGTGTTTTTAAGTCAAGATTTTTGCTCTTGAATCAAGGTAATTAAACCATTTTTTCATAATCTTTTTTCTTGAGTAAATTAAAAATTATAAAATGTAAAATGAATTGGAAAGATCAAAGATCTCTTGCTAGTATAATAGTATTACTAGTATCTAGATTTTTTGTTACTGACTGAGATAAATACATATTAAAATTAAGCAAGCAAGTCTTCTTCGGATAATTATTTTTTTATCCAAAAGGATATTATGGGTCAGTAGATTATTTTGATGCCCGATGTTATGAAATCTCAATTGAATAAAATAAAGATTCCATTTATTTTTTAGTAATAAGTAAATTATTCGCAATATTCGTCAATTATTCAAACACTTTCGGATTATTCGAATTTTTTGAATTATTCAAAATGTTTCGAATTATTCGAAATTTTTTGAATTATTCTAATAATTCGTCGAATTTCGAATAATTCGGAAATTCCAATTATTCGATTTGAATTTTGAATCGAAATTATTATTCGATTCGAAGGATATTTATACACCCCTAATATTTAATTTCAAGCAAATAACATAGGAAAATTTAAAAAATATGGTTGTAAATTTAACAAATATAAACACCTCGGTAAACAAAATGATTACTGTTTCGAGAAATGGTTAACTAATCAGGACTAATCATTCTTTTCTTTCAAAAGAAATGTACTATTTACGAAAAAAATATCAAATTTAAAAATTAAATACCTTAAGCCTTGGAAAAGAATGTTGTAATTAAATGTTAGCTTAATGTTTGACAAAATACGAACAAACTAAAATACAACAATATTTATATTATAACCATTATATCATAACAACTTTAATAATAGCCTAATAACAACATAAAATGGCTTCTATAGCCCCAGGTTGTCTCGACTAAAAAATTCTTCCTTCAGTCTAGTGACCTAGAGACATTTATTACTAGGATGATCGTGAATAATTACAGTAAAAAGATGCCGAGTCAGTCAAAACGACAATAACTCTCATTATGTAACAATAATCTGTATAAATATTTTTGATGTCTTTTGGGTGGCCGGGCTCGATTGTTATTAGACCTATCAGAGACATGAACATCCGTTATTAAGGATCACGCATACACAGCGGTTTGTTGTCTGGATCTTGTAAGTTTATACAGGGTGTTAAAACTTGACGCTAAGGCTTGGGTATTCCAAAAATGAATACTGAGCGTCTGCTAATTAATGGTACACAGAGAAACCACAAATTGCTTTTGCCAAAATAATAAAAATAAACCAAAGATACCTACATTCAAAAGTTAATAATAATAAAGATACAGGGTGTCGAAGTAAAAGAATATATTTTTAATTTATTTTATGAACATTCGATATTAAGGATCACGCATACACAGCAGTCTGTTGTCTGGATCTTGTAAGTTTATACAGTGTGTTAAAACTTGACGCTAAGGCTTGGGTATTCCAAAAATGAATACTGAGCGTCTGCTAATTAATGGTACACAGAGAAACCACAAATTGCTTTTGCCAAAATAATAAGAATAAACCAAAGATACCTATATTCAAAAGTTAATAATAATAAAGATACAGGGTGTCGAAGTAAAAGAATATATTTTTAATTTATTTTATGAACATCCGTTATTAAGGATCACGCATACACAGCAGTCTGTTGTTTGGATCATGTAAGTTTGTACAGGGTGTTTAAACTTGACGCTAAGGCTTGGGTATTTCAAAAATTAATACTGAGCGTCTGCTAATTAATGGTACACAGAGAAACCACAGATTACTGTTGCCAAAATAATAAGAATAAATCAAAGATACCTATATTCAAAAGTTAATAATAATAAAGATACAGGGTGTCGAAGTAAAAGAATATATTTTTAATTTATTTTATGAACATCCGTTATTAAGGATCACGCATACACAGCAGTCTGTTGTTTGGATCATGTAAGTTTGTACAGGGTGTTTAAACTTGACGCTAAGGCTTGGATATTTCAAAATTATTTACTGAGCGTCTGCTAATTAATGGTACACAGAGAAACCACAGATTTCTTTTGCCAAAATAATAGGAATAAACTAAAGACCTATATTCAAAACTTAATAATGATGAAGATACAGGGTGTCAAAGTAAAAAATATATTTTTAATTTATTTTATAAACATCCGTTATTAATGATCACGCATACACAGCAGTCTGTTGTCCCGATCATGTAACTTTGTACAGGGTACAAATTATTTACTGAGCGTCTGCTAATTAATGGCACACAGAGAAACCACAGATTGGTTTTGCCAAAATAATAGGAATAAACCAAAGATACCTATATACCTAAGTTAATAATAATGAAGATACAGGGTGTCAAAGTAAAAAATACATTTTTAATTTATTTTGATACTTCTTAATACGAATAGAATGTTGTAATGAAACTTGGTATCTATGGGATCTTGGTATCAATATTAATTTTTATGTGTTAACAAAGAGCGCTACCTACACAACTTTGAATTTCTTTAAAATTTTTCAACTTTTTGTGTTACCCTGTATGGAGCATTTAAGTAAACCAGTAAAGTCTTCTATGCTTTTTACATAAAAAGGGTAAACTTTGTAAGAAACGCTCTGAGCAACCGTTTTTGAGATATTTGCGTTTAAGTTGTTTGATGCAACCAAAATATGCCTTTAATTACATCGTAGAAGCTATAACTACAACTGTTACATCATATACGAATGATTTAATTACCTACTACTTAAAAATGTCTTCCCCGTAGGTCTATTCTCGAATCACGAATACATTATCTCGCATGCGAGATCAATGGAATGTAGTATAAAAATCATGCTCATCGTAAATCGATATTCTCGTATGTCACTTTCGAAATTTTGTATTCGACATTTTTTCGAGTGGGAGGACCCATTCAACAAATACATTTTCGTTCGTGATTTTGGTATCTAACCAAACAGAACCTACAAATAATTGAAGACATCAGTGGATGACAGTGTTATGTGACATTTTGTTAATTTCTGATATTGTACTGCAATAAGTTATAATTTGCCCATTTTAACTTAAAAGAAGTAAGCAAATGTAGAAATGAAAAGGGTAATGGATATGGATTGGACAAAAAGACATCAACAAAAGCTTTGTCTCAGGAACATAGTTCGTACAATAACAAAACGAAATTTTGAAATTTTCTTACGAAGCTACAAGAAATTGATATAAATTCTGCAATTTATAATCTTTTCAAACCTATTGCTTTCAAGATGGAAAGAAAAGAACCACAAAGTTTACCACCTATTTGAATACTTGCTATTCCATTGAAATGTTTGGAAAAACTAATAAGAAACTGTTAGCTGTCAAAAAATTTTGATTTAATAATATCCGAAAACCAAATTCAAGAAATTGGGGCCTTTACTACGGATCAGTTCCAAAATAATACCGGTTTTTTTTATATAGTATTTAATATAATATATTTTCTATGGTAGATATTCTTTTTTGGTAATTTTCTAGAAACCTGCGGCAACTCCGATTTTAACGAAATTTGGTATACGGGGGTTTTTGGGGTGCTGATCACGAATCTGAAATATTTTTTGGCGGAAACGTTTTGTTCTTGAGATATTCATCATCAAAGTTCAAATTTGAACTAAGCTTATTTTCACTATATTCCCCCTTCTTTTTGCACACAATTCTTGATTTAAAGCTAAAGTGTCACACAATATTTGATTTTCACCTTTTAAAACCCCGTTTTTCTACGTTTTTTACATTATTTTTAAATTAAATTGCGTGGCTGTTCTTTAATAATGTGGCAACCATACATACACATAGGGCTTCATGGCACACTGGGATTGAAATGATTTAAAGTATAGCTATGCAATTTAATGCAAAAATAATGTAAAATACGTAAAAAATGGGATTTTAAACGGTAAAAATCAAATATTGTGTGCCACTTTAGCTTTAAATCAAGAATTGTGTGCAAAAAGAAGGGGGAATATTGTAAAAATAGGATTAGTTTAAAATTCAAGTTTGATGATGAATATCTTAAGAACAAAACGTTTCCGCCAAAAATTCTTTTAATTTGTGATCAGCGCCTCAAAAAACCCCATAAACCAAAATTCGTCAAAATCGGAGTTGCCGCAGGTTTCTAGAAAATTACCCTTTTTTTAAATATATTCAAAATATTAAATCAAGATTGCAATTTCACTATATAATTTATAAAATAGATCTGATACTAGTAGGTAGTATTAATCAGTTAACAACTGAACAAAAATAAGTCATTTTCTTTTAATAAATTATTATAATTAAAACAAATATATTTAAATATAAAAATGTAAACAAATGCGATTGTGTAAATTGTATTTCGTCATTATTTCTTTTCATGTGTCACTTGCTTTAAAATTTGACAGTTTGCGAATAAATTTAATAGAAATTATTTA
>JACEGR010008388.1:0-37568 GCA_014170235.1 Listronotus bonariensis
ATAATCCCCCACATTGCACGCGAATACCCCCATAATTAAAACACCAAAAAATTCAGTGGCGTACTTCTTTTTTAATAATATAAGTTGCGGTGCCCAGTGAGATGCCACTGGACCCAATAATAACAATCTGAGTTAGTGCTAAATAAGCTCCCTTATTATTTTAGGTATTAGTTCGATATAGCGGTTTTCGCTATTATAAGAGATTTTCAGAAAAATTCTTTTTCAGGGCGTTTCAATTGGTCGATTATGACACAAATCTGTGTGCGCGTTTTCCAAAATCCATTTCTATAATTTATTATTAATAAAAACATATTTACGGGACGGTGGAGTGAACAGGGGTGCTGGGTGGGGACAAAACAGTATAAATCCAACGTCAAACACGAGAAAACATTAATACACTGCACTCGGGGCCCATGAAAATGTAAATTAATTTTGAAAAGTATTAAATTTTTCGAAAAAACTATCCCACACATATGAGATATCTCGTCCGCCATTAATTAAAGAAGGAAATAAGGCGCATTCATTTTGATCAGCTGATAACATGAAGTTCGTCATTATGAAAATGACAGTCTTGATTGAAGCAACGTTGCCAAACTTCTATGAAGAATTAACACCTAAGCCTATTTTAGGGATTATCCCCCATTTCTATGGGAGAAATAATGGTAGTTTTTGTAGAAATGCCTCCTTCTTTATGTTTAGGTATTTTCCTTTTTCTCTACAAATTATTATAGGAAGAAGGAATAACTTAATCTTTCATATGAATTTTGTCCTGTATCTTTTCTCTTTTAAGCTATTGACACTTTCTCACTTTTATTTGGCAACATCGCAAGACATTTACAGTTCTCATTGCAAACTCTTTTTTTATGCAGTGACAGCCATGGCGGGATTGTTGTTCTATTATTTATTTTTAATTTTTAAACAATTTTTTGGACATTTTTGTAAACAGAAAGTGCGGTATGTATTGCGAAATACTGTTTTTGTGCGTTTAATGTGAGATTTCTACTGTTTCGTCCCCACCCAGCACCCCCTGTTCACTCCACCGTCCCGTAAATATGATTTTATTAATAATAAATTATAGAAATGGATTTTGAAAAACGCACACACAGTTTTGACTCATAATCGACCTATGGAAACGGCCTGAAATAGAATTTTTCTGAAAATCTCTTATAATAGCGAAAAGCGCTATATCGAACTATTACCTTTCCTTAAATAAATGTACCAAATTTTATCCAAGTCGGCCTAAACATACGAAAAAATTAAATTAAAAAAAAAATGATTTTATTTTATTTTAACGCCCTCACGCCTCAGTAAGGAAGCAACTCCGGACATATGTTTATTGGAACTTTTTTCATAAAATAACATAAGAAATTACACCTTAAATTTTTTGCCCCATGTTTAATAAACACCCTGTATATAATATATATATTATGTATAAATAATTAATAGTTTAAAGAACTAAAAACACGCTTTTATATGCAACCGAACTAAAATAGAAAATAATTTTTCATTAAAAATATTGTCATTTCATAGTAAAAAGCGTGGGTGCATTTTACTATTTTTTCATAACTTTTCCATCATAGATATTGGCAAATATAATAATTATAACATTTAATATATTAAGCACCCCACGCTTTTTACTATGAAATGACAATATTTTTTTTTAATGAAAATTATTTTCTAATTTTTAGTTCGGTTGCATATAAAAGCGTGTTTTTTTAGTTTTTTAAACTATTAATTATTTTTCATTTTTTAGTTCGTTATATCAATTAACTTTGCTACTCTTGACAAAATGGCGAAAAAATTTTTAGTGAACAAGAGTAGCAAAGTTTGAAATGTTGCCAACAGATGGCAACCCACTAAAAATTTCTTCGCAATTGAGTAGCAAAGTTTGGAATGTTGCCAACAGATGGCAAAGAGTAGCAAAGTTTGAAATGTTGCCAACAGATGGCAACCCACTAAAAAATTTCTTCGCAATTGAGTAGCAAAGTTTGGAATGTTGCCAACAGATGGCAACCCAGGTGTTGTTTTTATAATATAATGGAATTTTTTTTCCTGGCGATCAAAAACAAGATAACGGGATACTGTTTGCAGATTATTGCATTGTCATGGGTCATTAATAAGTGTGCAAAGTTTCAAAGAAATCGAATAGCTGGAAGTTGGTTAAAATTAGGGCTCAAAGATTCCGTTACATAGATAGCCAGATGGATAGATAGATAGTTACAACCCAAGTTAATAAAAGCGTGTTAAAAAGTTTTCTTTCGTGCATAGCCACCTTCCCAAATTGGCGCACAACACCGCATTAAAATTTAAAATATGACAGATTTGTCAAAGTCAAGCGTACTTTTCATCTTATGCAAACTCATAAATAGTAAAGTTTGATACCCAATTTTGATTTTATTACTAAAGTTAAAACTCATTTAAAAGAATCCAAAGATCTTTGCGGTGTAAACTAGGCTATCAGTCAGTGGGTAGCTTTGCGGTGTAAACTAAGCTATCAGTCAGTAGGTAGCTAACCCACAATACACCAAAGTTAGAGGTTAGAAAAGTTTATTACCGTTTTATGAAAAATATTAAATTTGTTGAAAATGATGTTTTCCACTGTAAACAACGTATTGAAAATGCTTTGGTTTATTACCTAGTGATAGTTTTCTTTGTCTAAATATGAGGCATCAAGTAAGTGTTTTTATCATTTTTTACAAATTACAGAAGCTTGGTAATTTATGTATGTCATGTTGGGCATTATTATTTTGATGACCGCCTGTTTTAAAAAACAAGTGAAGGTTATTCGTTCGTTAAAAAAAACAGATGAAGGTTATATGCTCCTGGAACGAATACGTTCAGCGAACGAATGAGTTCAATTTAGCAGAATTGAGCCCCTGTCCCCAACCCGTCGGCAAATGTTGTCAAGTTCGATTATTCAATTGTCTAATCTGGCGCATCCGCCAGAACGTACGATTTTTCACTTTTCCGGTTTTCCAGGAAAATGCTTGAACTTAACGGGATACTGTTTTTAAATAATTGCATCTTCATCGGTCCTTGATACGTGTGCAAAGTTTCAAAGAAATCGAATAGCTGGAAGTTGGTTAAAATTAGGCTCAAAGATTCCGTTACATAGATAGATAGATGGATAGATAGTTACAACCCAAGTTAATAAAAGCGTGTTAAAAAGAATGCAGAAGAATATGATTTAAAATTAAAACACAATTATACACTTACAAGTAAATTTATTTTCCCATTCATATTTTTAATTATTTTTATTTTCTACATCGTAGCACATGATCTAGCACAACGAAGTTATTATACAGAGTAGTCTTGATCTTAAATCTCTTTGTCAGGGTTCCAGCTTCAGACCAGTAGGGATTTGGATTAACGACCATTCTGTCAAATTTATGTTGAAACATCAAACCTACAATTGGCAACAGCGATTTAAACATTCCGATGTTGTCAAAAGGGGTCTTACTAACGAAGTATACAATAGTTTTTAAAAGGTGCGAGAAAAAAGATGCTACGACATATTTTTAGGGCTACAATAGGTATAACTATCTAACCCAACTTACTTTAGTCCAAACGTGGATGATTTAGGAGATACAGGGTGTTAAACATTTGTTTTAGTTTTATTGTGGTAGTAATGGGTGTATTGTCACAATATTTCGCAAAAGGGAATTTTCGAGAGGTGAAAAATTATAATTTACTATCAATTCTATTGTAAACTTTACATAGCGCCCTCAGACATCTTACACAAACTTCAAACAGAATACATTTTTGGGCCACTCTGTATGAAATTTTTAGATACAATTTTTGATTCTTTATTATAGTTAACATAAAAAAGGTATTCTTGGTAAAAGTTGATTTAAGCAACCGTTTTTGAGATAACTGGATTTCCTGTATGACCAGGTCTAAGCTATACAGGGTATTTGAAAATTAGATGCTTATATCCTTCGCTGATTTTAGGAAGAAAACTTCAGATAAATCTATGTCCAATTGTATTTACTTTTAAGATACAGTGGTAAAAAAACGTATTTTTTTTAACTTTACAACCCTGTATCTCTGGTCAGTAAAACGGTCAGTCTTACTAACTTTGAGGGATATTTCAGCATACTTGCTACAACAAGACGTGTCTAATAAAGTACACATACAGGGTTGCTAAAGAACGACTCAAAGACTTCCTCCTCTTGCCCATCGTCGAGCTGTGGGAGATCTATCGCTCTTCTATAGATACTTTTACGGCTTTTACTCCTACGAATTATCCAGTATAGTCCCTCCTCTGCCAGCTCCCAACAGAGAAACTCGTGGTGCCGCGCGTATGCATCCCTATACAGTTCAATTGGACAGGCTCCGAACTTCCCATTTCGTTCGTTCTTTTATCCCTAGAGTTTCTAAACTGTGGAACCTACTGCCAGCGGATTTCTTTCCCTTCCCCCAAATCTTCAAGTTTTTATGTCCCATGTTAACAAACTTCCTCTTACCCTGCTTAAAACACCCACGGTACGTTAGTATATAGGCTTTTAGCCTTCGTGGATTGTCCAAAGATAAAAAAATTAAACTTACTTCAGAAACACATTATGAACATGAACCGTCATTTGACTGGTTTCTGTACTAAACACAATTTTTCTTATAAAATTAAACTCACGGGAGCATAATAGACAACTGTTTTTACAAAAAGAAAAAAAATGTGAGTTTCCGAATACAATTATTAGAATTCGCTGCAAATATAATTTTCGCCAAAAATATCAGTTGACTGGATTCTGAAATAAACGATTAAAGTATAACTTACCGTGTTTAGGTGACATCATAGTTTTGTAGTATAAGGAATCATTAACTATGGATTTCTGCTTTTTATAATCATAAAATCCCAAGTCGTGTTCGTCTGGATAAATAATTACGTTTTCCTTAAAGAACTTTACCCAGTTTTTCTTTAAGAGACTGTGTGCGAAGTCTATATACCCAGAAATTTCACGACCTTTTGGAGTTGTGTAACTGTAAAAAAGGAAAAATAAAATAAAAATCTTTGTACAGGGTTCCCTATAATGGGCTCCCCTCTTTATAATTTGAATTATTTTTTTTTAGTTTACCCAACAGCTAATTCTTTGGAATTTATGATAACCTATAAATATTTGGCTAATTTAATCATAACTTAAAAAATCACGTCTTCTAAATGACCTTTACCAACTTTAACACATTTTTCAATATTAGAGACATTTTGCACCCCTTTTTTTGCAATTCCGTTGTGGTTAACGTTATTCTGAGACTGCGCACTAACGCAAACATGATTCGTTATCGTTATTAACCATACCGGACTCCTTTAATTACGGATGAATACCGAAGAGCTTATCGTTATCGTTATTGTTAAACTGCGTGGTTGCCGGATTGTAGAAATTTTAATATCAATTATTTAAAAGGTTAAAAATTTAATGCCGTATTAATTAAAATATCATTTATACATAGGCTCCAATTAGCGAAAATTTTTTAGCAGTAATAAAAATCAAATAGTGTTAAGAAATTAAAACGGACTTGCACTTTTACGGATATTCTAAATCAGTAATTAATTTAGATGTTACAATCTGGCACACTTGCTTTTTATTCTACTACCAAACCTAACCTCACTTTTTGTGTTTTGCTTATACTGTATTGTTTGCATCTACTTTAAAAAATGAAATCAACAGGAGTGTTTGCATATATTTAAATATCAATTTATATCTTATGAAGAATAAAAGTAAATACTGATTTTCCGTTAACTTAAAAATCGGTGAACCACAGGCAAAAATAAGGTTATGTGTCGAAAGCGCACACGCAAGATAAATTTCCTAAAAGAGGCTGCAAAATCTCTGTCTTAAACTGCTGCTGTAATCGTTATGTTTAATAACGATAACCATAAGGAGGCCGAAAAACGTCTGTTATTTTAAGAGGTGCAAAATGTCTCTATTAAATAAAAAGTGGTTTATTACGCGGCGTAGCAAACCTTTGTTTATTCCTTCAACTTCTTCACGAATTTTGACTTTGAGTTCCTCGATTGTACCTGGACGACTTGCAAACACGGTGAAAATAATTATTAAAATGGTAAAGTATTGAGAAACGCTGCCTTATACTGCCCCTTAAAACTTACTTTATAAAAACAATCGTAGATATTATCCCCACTCTATTTGCCCTTTCTCTAATGGCCAGAGCGTTTTGAGCTGGATCACCAAACCTAAACCCCTGAGATGCTTTAATGTTGTATTCTATGGGCGACAGATACTTTATAACTTTTTTCCTCTTTTTAAATTCTTCTTACTATAACTTCCCTCCCGTCTATATCCATACTCTGCGATCTAAAATCCAATAATCAGATAAATAAAAAATAAGTAAGAAGAAACTCTTAAGCTGTTTTTACAGTTTGAAAGTGTTCTGGCATGACACTTTTCTTGCTGTAATTTTTCGATCTGCGTGTAGAAGGAACAGTTTAAAAATGTAAATTCGGTGCTCTTTGATAAGAAAAAAAATCACACAAAAGTTTAAAGCCAATAAATCGGCATGCTTGTCTACGCGGTCGCCTTTGCTATATTTCTTTTATGATATGCCGGTTGATGCAGCTGGTCATTGCACTATGGGATAAAAATTAATTTTTTTGGTCAACGTTCTGAAACTTACCAATCTAACTTAAAATGAGGTGCTTTTTACTGGAAAAATATTATAAATTATTACAAATGCTTTTTAGAAACCTAAAACTTATTATATGTTATTATAAATTTACACCCCCTTAACATTATTATTTTTTATTGTACAAAATAAACTAAAATGTCAGCTTGTTTGGTTAATTCGGTAGTATTCTAATCAGTAATCCGATGATTATTATCTCATATGATATACAGGGTACGACAATAGGTATGATTTTTTAAATGAAATACCCTGAATATTATATCACCACCAAAAAATCTTTTAAAATGCTTTAGAAAAATACTACATTTGATGTGTCTATCTCAATTAGTTTTGGAAATCTAACCATCCAAATCTGAAAAATAATTTTAAATTATTCTTAGAAGCGTAATAGTGATACATCTTTCCAACTTTTTTTATTTTTTTTACGTATAAAATAAATAATAACACTGTTTTGTTGGGTAGATTCTGTAGAATCCATATCTTTCATCAGAATGCTTTTATCTTTTAGGATATACAGTGTAGGACAAAACATTTTCAATTTTTAAATGGAAAACCTTGTAAATTATAAAAAAATCTTGTATGTCCTTACACTCAGAAGTAGCAAAAAGTAGAAAGGCAATTGTAAGTACAAAAACTGATAAAGAAAATGGTAAAAAAATCTTTGACAAAAGTAGCGAGACTGCATCGGAAACACAACAATAGCTCTTATTATTTAAACTCTTTTACTTCTTTTTAGTAAATGAGGCTAATAATAAACTAAGTAGATTAAATGTTATATATTTATGTTTACTTAAAATACATTTTCAAGTTTCTTATTACCCCAATAGAAGTCGTCATATCCTTTTATAATTTTGCGTACATGTAGTTTGGAGTATCTACTTTGAAATACACAGCATGAGCCATTAAAAGTTGCTTTTTGGCCAAAATAATGGATTTCTATCCCATATTGTATCGGCGCGTCGCTGTAAAGGATAGCGGCGCCTTTGTATAAAATAGTCCGAGTGCAGGCGGCCTTTTTTATGTTTTTTTGTATTATTTTCAAAGGGTACCGAATTTGCGCTTTTAAAACGTTCTTACTATACGCGCATTTCTTAATTTTTAATAAATTGGTTTAATTTTTCTTTCATGCAAGAAGAATATAACACACGATATGTTTCTTGCAACAAGCCCGCAATTTTGTTAATTATTTTAGTGAATTTTTATATATTAGATATTATTCTGAAACACCCTGTATACCTTAGACCTGGCCATATGGAAAGGGATTTTTTTAATTCCAGATTTCTTAAAAGGCTGCCTAAATCAACTTTTACCACGTATACCTTTTTAGGTACAATATGATAAAGAATAAGAACTTTTAACTAAATGTAAAGCATTTATTGCTTGTGTGATTCAAAGAAAAAATGTAGGTATAATGCTATATTTTGCATTGATAACTTATTTATTATTAATTTTACGAAAAAAGTTATTTTTTATAAAAAGTTCTGCATGGTCCAAAACCTAAAATACAATCATCAGGTATCAAATTGTGTCAGTCGTGTACGAGGTTTGGCCAAAAATGTAATTTTTGCTCAAGAGTAAAGTACCTGTATTTTTACAAATATGGCAAATTGTTATAAAGAAAAATGTTTAGAATTAAAAATTGCCTTCAAATATGCAATTTTGTTCATTGCCAAAAAAAGATTTTTTTCTGCGAAAATCGAGAAAATTTAAGTTTGTACATTAATGCATTGTACATTCTTCTTGTTTTAATACCAATTAATTTAAAAGGTAATTTTCTAGAAATCTGCGGCAACCCGATTTTAACGAAATTTGTATACGGGTTTTGGGGCGCTGATCGCGAATCTGAAGAATTCTTGGCGGAAACGTTTCGTTCTCGAGATATTCATCATCAAAGTTCAAATTTGAACTAAGCTTATTTTTATTATATTCCCCTTCTTTGCACACAATTCTGATTTAGCTAAAGTGTCATACAAATATTTGATTTTCACCTCTTAAAACCTCGTTTTTCTACGTTTGTTACATTATTTTTGCATTAATTTGCGTGGCTTTTATTTGATAATGCGGCAACCATACATACACATAGGGCTTCATGGCACACTGGGATTGAAATGATTCAAAGTATAGCTATGCAATTTAATGCAAGAATAATGTAAAATACGTAAAACAACGGGGTTTTAAAAGGTGAAAATCAAATATTGTGTGACACTTTAGCTTTAAATTAAAAATTGTGTGCAAAAAGAAGGGGAAATATTGTAAAAATAGGACTAAGTTAAATTTCGAGTCTGATGATGAATATCTCAAGAACGAAACGTTTCCACCAAAAAATTTCTTTCAGATTCGTGATCAGCGCCCCAAAAACCCCGTATACCAAATTTCGTCAAAATCGGAGTTGCCGCAGGTTTCCATTACCATTTAAAAAGTTTATTTAAAACTGTCCTATGACATTTATAATCTTGAAATATAGTGCACTAATGTACAAATCTATACGAAAAGCAATAGAAAGCGAAAAAAGGTTACGTAGTAGTACTATACCAGATCTGGTATAATTTACCTTACGACACATCCATGTATCCTGCAAGTAGCATTTGTCCAAATCATTATACATACTATCCAGATAATCTTCATAGGTATCGAAATTTATAAGTTCGAATTCCGTTGGTACAGGCCTCTTTTCAGGTCTCTCGTTGTTAAGATTCATTTTGAAAATCCTTTTTCGATTACACCTTATATTCCCAAACTTATTTAAATTGTTTTCGCAGTCACCCTCTGAAGATCACCCTCCGTATATCCGAAACGTTATAAAAGTAGCGGTATTTCAACTAGAAATTTTTATCACTTAAAAATGAAAATGTATCTTACGTAGGTACCCCAAACCCCATAAAAATATTTTTTTAAAATTACATTTCCATTTGCCTAGACATTTTTGACACAATGTTGTCTAATGACATGATTGTCATACCTGACTTGTAAGCGAATATTAAATCAATTTTTAAAGGTAAAATAACAAGCATTCCAAAAATTTAACCTTTAAAAATATTAACAAAACCAGATTGTGGCATATCTAAAAAGAACTGGCGTTTCCAAACTAATAGATAACATGAGAAGGATTTCTTTTTCCAACTTTATCAAACCAGATGAAACAAAAAATTACCAGAAAAAAGTGCCGTCGTACCTTGACACATTTAACATAATTTTAGTTGTTTATAGCTCTTCTTTGAATAGAATCCAGAATACTTAGGGTTGTTAAGCCATTTCCCAGATATGAGAACAATACTCCAAGGAAGGTCGAATTTGGGACACATATAAAGTGTATAAATTAGAAAAGGAATAATACTTTTTGGCTCGAAAGAGAAATCCAAGCTTATTTGAAGCTGCCGTGGCTATAGATATAATGTGTTTTCCAAGTCAGGTTTAGTGATGGGTTTAGAAACCTGAAAACTGGAGTGAAGAGTACTATCGTCGGCGAAACTATGAATGGAATTAGTTGTGGACGAGAGAAGGTCGTTGATGTGAAGAAGAAACAATGTTGGTGCTAGAACTGAGCCATGAGGCACTCCAGCATTAACTTGGTAAAGGCTTAAAGAATGGCTGTCCACAATAACTCATATACTTCGATCAGATAGATAACTAGAAAGCCATGTACAGAGTTTAGTTGAAGGACCATAGGAGGGAAGTTTATTAAGAAGTGCTTAAGAATTTGTGAATTAATATTTTCTTTTCATTACTTTACAAAGAAATTGAAATTGGTCTATAGTTAGATGGAAGAGATCCTTTCTTGGGAATAGGTTGAACACGTGCAGCTTTTGAAGTCAGTTAAAAAATAATTACAGAGAATATCACATTGTGTTTTATCTTATTTTCAAATTAAGTCCCGAATCATGCACTCCAACAATACGCTCTCATAAAATGGAACTAAAATTCATTGTGTTTGACAGTAAATTGCAATCAGATTGTGTTTGATGTCATTTTTGTCCCGGAGCCGCACTTCATTTGTTTTGCGATTTAATGAAAAGCATGTCAAGTGCCGCCTGGATTCCCCGGCTCGGATTAAAACAGTTGAAGGGGGAAATTTAATGCGTTCCGTCAGTTCATTATTGTTTTGATTATCTCATTTTTCTATTTATCTCAGTGATTGGGTGAATAAAAATATAGCGGAAAGAATACGGTCTGGAATTACTCATTAGAGACATTTTGCACCCCTTATTTTGCAATTCCGTTGTAGTTAACGTTATTCTGAGTCTGCGCAGTAACGCAAACATGATCCGTTATCGTTATTAACCATACCGGACTCCCTTAATTACGGATGAATACCGAAGAGCTTATCGTTATCGTTATTGTTAAACTGCGTGGTTGCCGGATTGTAGAAATTTTAATATCAATTATTTAAAAGGTTAAAATTTTAATGCCGTATTAATTAAAATATCATTTATACAAAGGCTCTAATTAGCGAAAAATCTATAGCAGTAATAAAAATCAAATAGTGGTAAGAAATTCAAACGGACTTGCACTTTTACGGATATTCTAAATCAGTAATTAATTTAGATGTTACAATCTGGCACACTTGCTTTTTTCTACTACCAAACCTAACCTTACTTTTTGTGTTTTGCTTATACTGTATTGTTACATCTACTCTGAAAAACAAAATCAAGAGAATTATTTGCATATATTTAAATATCAATATATAACTTATGGAGAATAAAAGTAAGTACTGATTTTTCGTAAACTTTAAAATCGGTGAACCACAGGTAAAAATAAGGTTATAGTGTCGCAGACGCAAGATAAATTTATTCGAAGGGGCTGCAAAATCTCTGTCTAAAACTGCTGCTGTAATCGTTATGTTTAATAACAATAACCACAAGGAGGCCAAAAACGTCTGTTATTTTAAGAGGTGCAAAATGTCTCTATTATTAGAGAGATATGGGTACTTTGGTTAACGCCTACGTTCGTTCTTTACGTAAGGCGCTATTTAAATACCGCATACGGTATTTAGTGTTCATTTTTAGAGATATGGAAGACGCCGCATTACGAACGGTTAATTACACCTGTCTGCGAATTTACAAAATTAAAAAGAAAATGATCCTTTAATGTGCGAATACTAGAGTTTTTCCCGTTATTTCAAAGACATTTTACTGTTAATTTTCCCACTCTTCCAGATGAATTTTGACTAAGACATTTTCTCAGAACGCCAGGTAATTGTCGGCCGTCAATCTTAACCTTTTCGTTTCTTTTTCACCTGCAACAATTACCCAAAAATAAAAAAAGCAAAACTGTATCAAAGATTAGTAGTTTAACTTTACTCAGTGGCTCTATTACAAACATATTTGTAGAAATCGTCGAAATAAATAATGTAACCTTAAAATATAAACAAAGAAAAATATTGTGCGCATGGCAATTCTATTCGCTATTTTAAATAGCACGCGGCGTTATCAGCCCGCAAATTACTCCATGCGGTAACGTTATTACCACCAGCGATGATAAAAATTAAATAGCGCATAACTTAACTGTCATAATAGTGCTTACGTTAATACCCCATGACGTTACAGCACCACCCATATCCTCTATTATGTCGAATTGATAGATCAGAGATTTGAAATAGTTTTTTTTTTTTCTAAAATCATAAGAATATTAATTTTAACGCCTTGATTGATAATAATAATTCAGTAGTGAGATTGACTTCATGATATTAACACCTTTAAAAACCTTTTTAGGGGGTTCCTTCTGACGAGTCTACCATGAATATTTATACCGCCATATATGGAAGCGGCGCTTTAACCCAGCATGTCAATGTCAAATGTTTCGGGTGTCCGACTGGGCAAACGCGTCACTTTTTTTTGTCGCACAACAACGCACAAGTTTACCACAATGTTTAACATGCAATTTTTAAACATAGTGCCAAAAATCGTAAGGGTTACAGTTACGATACCCGCCCAATCCGATACACAAAACATGTCCATGGGTCTTATAGTTTTTTTCTTGAAAATAGTCCATACAAATATGGTACGGTCGCCATTTGTAATTTATTTTTTGATGTTTTACATAGAACAATGTTCCTTGTTGCTTTTAAGCAATGTATTAAATACCATGCCATTCAAAGAAGGGCTGTTCGTCTTATTAATGATCCTTTACTTACTCAAAGACTTCCTTCTCTTGCCCATCGTCGAGCTGTGGGAGATCTATCGCTCTTCTATAGATACTTTTACGGCTTCTGCTCCAACGAATTATCCAGTATAGTCCCTCCTCTTGCAGCTCCCAACAGAGAAACTCGTGGTGCCGCGCCTATGCATCCCTATACGGTTCAATTGGACAGGCCCCGAACTTCCCATTTCGTTCGTTCTTTTATCCCTAGAGTTTCTAGACTGTGCAACCTACTTCCAGCGGAGGTCTTTCCTTCCCCCAAATCTTCAAGTTTTTAAGTCCTGTGTCAACAAACTTCCTCTTACCTCGCTTAAGACATCCACGGTACGTTAGTATTTAGGCTTTCAGCCTTCGTGGATTGTCCAAAGATAAAAAAAAACTTATTGAATAGAAATATAGAATGGTTTAAAAATTAGGACATTTTTTTTCTTAGAATGTGAACATCTTTTATCCATAAAAGGAAGTGTTCTCGTGCATATGTTTATATAAGAAATTAGGGATTATTTCCGACTTTGTATATGCCATTTAAATTTTGTGCAATAATTTCAGAACACCCTTTATATTGATAGGCTAATAAATTAAAAAATACGTGATGGTTAAGTTCATATATCGACCTGTCTATTTTCTCCTTAGAAAATGCTTTCTTTAATAACACAAAATTATGTTTTAATAGAGCTCTAGGTCTATCTTTATTTAGGATAAACTGAATCAATGCTTCTTTCACCTTTTTCTTCTTTTACCTATATCTAATACATGTATATATATTTTTAGAATGTGAACACAATGGAAAAATCTACGCAAATGGTGAAAAACTAGAAACAAATCCTGGTGGTGAATGTAAAGTCTGTTACTGCCGAGGTGGTGAACTACAGTGTGCAGAAGTCTCCTGCTACATCCGAAAAGACTGTGAAGGAAAGAGGGTCCCTGGTACTTGCTGCCCAAAATACGATCATTGCCCTCCCATCGGTAATAACTTAATTGTTTTAAATATTTTATTTTCCTACATTGATTTAGTTATTATTTTTGTCTAAAACATGATAATATTTTTTAGATGCTCTTCCAGACAGGACCTATCTCACCACAGAAACACCCTTGAACACGCTTAAACCAGTTGTTCTTGAGTTATGGCAGGAATCTACTAACTCAACCGACACGCCAAGCTATACCAACTCTGAACAACATTCCTGAAGACAGTAACAAAGTTCCTGATACTAGTTATTTGGCAACTGCATCGCCAAGTTTTCAGGAGATTCCTCAGAAAGATGAAGGAATGCTACCCAGGTATAATTTTTACACAACAGTCACTTAATTAAAATCAGAAGTTATCATTAACATGACTTTATCGTACTTTACTCAAAATACATATTTTTTACAAAAACTTTCAAATAACTAAGTTTAATCATTTTATTTTCCCTTTTAGGATAACAATTCAAGAAATTATTCCTGAAAGAAAAGAAATTCCGATAACAGCGCCTCCCAAGATCTATATTTCTGAACCTCAAGGAACCTTAGTCATTGAGGAAGCTCTGCCAACCAATGAAAATACTTCAAATGATCTGAGTATAGACGACTCCGAACCAGATTCTAGCGAGGTAGCTCAGAGAAATATTTTACAATTAATTATTTTTAACAATAATATACTTTAAGAAAACTTTATTTTATTCCTAAGACAATTACATAATTATAATTTTCTTTTATTTTTAGATTTCGGAAGTTTTCCAACATCCACCCCCAATTCTACGTGTCGGAGATAAACTCATCTATCTCAAAAAAGGACAGCAACAGGTTCCCGAAAAGAATGCCAGCAACCCACAAAGCGTAATTACTATCATTGGAGCTGAAGGTCTTCAAAGAGGAGGCGTTGAGGAAAGCTTGGAGGTTCACGAAGTCAAAATCGCTCCAGAAAATGACGTGCAGGCAGACAAAAATGAAGATAGCGGTAACGGAGATAATGATGTTGATAGTGGATTAACAAATATTAATCTAGATACCAAAAATGAGGCAGAAGGTGAAAAAGAGGTACCTCAGGTGGAAGCAGAACCTCAGAATAACGAGCAACCTGATGACAGTCAAGCTAATGGTTCCGGAAACCAACGACTTGGAGTTAAAAACTGCCGAGAGTACTCATATTCTGAGTTTGGTCAAGAAAAAGAAGAAAAGTGTAGTTTCTACTACTACAAGTACAACTCCAGAACCCACGACATCAAAAGAAGAAGCTTTAACAACTTTAACAAGTAGTATTGAAGAGCCCAGTCCATCTGAAAGTTCAAAATTACTTACAGACTCATTAGCATCAGTAGAAACCACAATATCTCCTACTTCGGACCAAGCTAAAGACCTAGAAAGTAATATTGATACACCCACAACAATTTTACCTCTTCCTGAACCGACGACTGAACCTCAAGTCAAACACACCGAATCAGTATCTGAGCAAAACCCAGCATACCCACCTCTACCCGATGTTATGCCTGCTGTAGGCGATGTATCTCAGAAATTCGAAATTGAACTTGAAAACGAAAACTCAACAACCATGGAAATTAAAATTCTTCCTGAAGTATACCAATTTATAGGTAATAAAACAAAGAACGAAACTCACAGTGAATGGTTAAAGGTTAGCTCAGATCAGAAAAATAATGAATCTTTAATCAATTTTAAGGCGGCTACGTTACCAGATGAATTACTTAATCAAAAATCACCTATCGATGAGGATGAAGATAGTACGACTGAAGTTGAAGAATTGATAACACTTGGATACGCACCTGTTAATGCTACTGATAATAAAAATAAAACTTTATCAAAAGAAAGTGTAGAAAATAGCGATAATTTAGAAAAAATGGACTCTGCAACCGAAAATCAACGATTTGAGTTGCCCGAAAACGACCAAACTCAAACTCAACACCCTGAAAGGCACGTCAAGAAAGATAAATTTATTGAAGAAGGGGCCCAACTCATAGCAGAAGTGAAACTATCGGAAGATTTATCAGAATTTGATCAAACTACTACTGCATCTGTTACTACAACTTCAAATAGCGATAAAGTAATGGCGGATATTTTGGAATCATCTAAAGAAGCCAATAAAGAAACTGTAAATACTAAATTTAGGGAATCTGAACATATAGAGTCGGCTTTAGAATATCTTGAAAACCTTAACAACGAGAAAGATATGTTAAAACTTGACACCACAACAGCATCTATAACCTAGTAAAACCTCTGAAGAAAAAGCAGAAATTAATAAAACCACAGCAGAAAATATTACTGCCACAACAGAAGATAAAAAAGAAACAATCAGTCCTCCAAAAATGTCTTTGGTAGAGCCTCTCTCTCCTAAGTTGGCAGTCGAATTTATCCAAAACAATTCATCCTCTAAATCGACTGAAAGTCTTGAAGAAGACAGTGGTGAACAAACTACACCCAAATCCAATCATTCTGCAATGGTATCCAATGAAAATGCCAGTGTTGAACGGTTGAGTAAAGATGGTAATTTGGAGACTAATGATATGGTCAGTGCCGCAAAAGAAGTTAGTGTTGAACTTGGAAGCGTAGAACTAGAAGAAGCTAGTACTAGATCAGTACTAGCAGATGTTGAAATGATTGTTACTTCTGCAAAAAGTATAGAAGCTGTCAGTAATCAAAGCAGTACGGAAAATATAGCAAAACAAGCGGTTGAGCTTATAAACGTTATGAACATACCAAAACCCACAAAAGCCAAAATCGAATCTAGTACCTATGAACTACTACCAACTCCTGAAGAAGCTAAAAGTATAATAAAACGAGAAGTAGGATCAGAAAGCTCCCATGAAGATATTTTTAAAGACCTGGAAAAGGAACTAAATGCAGAAAGCTCGTTTATCACGAAAAACCCCACCGAAGAACAATCCGAAGCTGACCAAATATTTAAGGAGCTTATGGAAGAAACTAAGGGAACTCAGGTTAAAAATAAACCAAAGAGTAAAGAGCAAGAGACGGTGGATAGTTTGAGCAATGCTTTGGCTGGAATCGCACTTAAGGGACAAGCACCAGATGTAAAAGTTCTTAGGCTAATTGGAGGTCTGTTTCGAGGTAATAAAAAGTAAAGTTTGGAAAGTATTGTGAATAAAAGTTTCCTGATTTTCTTCCTGAAAAAGTGGATTTATTTTGAAAGCAAATTTTGTTGGGAATAAAGACTTTTTATTTATTGAAAATATATGTTAAGGTGAAGATGGATACCGATTTTTTGGTATTATTGAGAGCTTTAGAAGTTTTGCCAATATAACTGTGAGATTTTTAGTTTTAAGGATTCTTCCAATATTTATTATTTAGAATTACGTAGAGAGAGAGAAAGAAAAGAACAGTTTCAGAATGATTAAATAAATACATTTAAGTTGCTATGATATCCAAACATCATACAAGAATTTAAACTAGTCAGTAATTAAAGTATACAGGGTGGCCCACCATATTCGACACAGTCTGTAGCTGGATAACCATGGGGTTTTTAAAAAAGTAAATACTGAAACATATACAGGTCGGATAAGGCCACAGTATACAATTATTTTAGTCTATACAGGGTGTCTCAAAAAAGTGTGACGTATCAAAGTTATATTTTTTTAAATGGAACATCCTATATTTTATGACGGTTTTAGATTCTACTTTAAAAATAACTCAAGTTTGTTTATAGTTCTAAGTGTCTAATTTTATTCGTTTTTGTGATATTTGATTTTTTTGAAAAATGCAGAAGTAAAATTAAACTGATTTTACTTTAACACTTTTAACTCTTTAAACTTTAAAATATGTAACAAGATTAGAAAAAGTCTGCCATATCATACGTAGGTCAAATAAAGATCAAATATTGTACAGGGTGATCAAAAAGTAATTCCAATTTTTCAGAAAATCAAATGGCCATATCTCTCTTATTTTAAATGGAACACCCTGTATTATTTTACGTTACATGATGACAAATAAAATACTCTTTTCGAATTGTGTATAGGTTGCCTATACCTGTTGTTTTTTTGTGTTTTTAGTAAAATCTGTTTTTACACATTTTTAGTCCAAATGTTTATTTAAATTAAAGTTGGCTGTGACATAGCAGCCATTAATATTTTTCTTAAGAAAATAACAACGACCATTTATTCATTACTAGTGTTTTAGTTAGTTTAAAAGAAATTTCAATGATTTTAAATAAAAATCCCTCTTCTACAACAACAAGATGATATAATACTGGTAGGATATGAAAAAAATGGTTTACTTTAGTTTAGAGTTAATCCTGAAAAATATTCCAGGAGACACCATATAGGGTGTTCCATTTAAAAAATATAGCTTTGATACGTCACACTTTTTTTGAGACATCCTGTATACTTAGAGTAAAATAATTTTATACTGTGGCCTTATCCGACCAGTATATGTTTTAGTATTTACTTTTTTAAAACCCCATGGTTATTCAGCTACAGACCGTGTCAAATATGGTGGGCCACCCTGTATTCTTTTTGTTTACAATAAAAACTGTATTGGTTAAGATTACATAATTATAATCAATAATATTTAAATAATAATAATACTTTTTTTTGTATATACCGGGTGGTGCATCGCCAGGCTGGCGATAAAAAAATCCCATGTGAATTTTGATAGCCTTAAATAATTTCTCTTTCATTGATTTTACAACAAAATTGTATAAGACTATTTTAAAGAAATTGATATATTATCTATAGCTTGCACTATCTGATGCTGCACCACCCGGTATACATGTGTTTTATGTTGTAGACTAACTTTCTTAATAAATCAAAATTTGAAGCTGTTCTTAATTTAGAAATAAAAAAAAAAAGTTGTATATTTTGAAGAGTAATAGGTAATTCATTGTGGTTAATCATTGTGTCAAAAGAATCAACTATCATTAACATAATAAAAAGACAGATCATCCAGATAAAAAATGACATATTTTATTAACCTGTGTAGTTGTACGTAGCTTTTAGGCCGACCGCAAGATTCAGATTTTTGATCCGATTAGTAGGTTCCTACTTAAAAATTTCTAACGTATGTCCTAAAAGTTTTGGCACACAATATTTATCGGTTTTTTTTTAATGAAGAAATTTATTTAAACACTAACTAGTTATCATAAATTACAACTCAATACTTAACTAAACTATACTATCGAATTATGCGGAGTGGCCCATTCTGCTCTACCAGACGCAAATTTCTTCGAATGTCTCTCATGAAGTCCTGGACGGAATTCAGTTCAATTTCTCTTAATTTCTCGTAAATTCGCCGTCTTAATTGTTCCTCATCTTGTGCTTCCCAGCCTCCATGATAAACCTTTCTAGACAGTACAGCCCAAAAATCCTCTATTGGGCGAGCCTGCGGCAAGTTTGGAGGATTATCGTGTTTGGGAACAAAAGGTATGTTTTTGTTGTCGAAGCCAGTTTTGGGTATCTCTTGGGTAATGGCATGATGCTAGGTCTGGCCAAAACATGATATCGTCATTAGCATGATGTTCGCAGACAAACTGAAGCAATTTGGAAAGGCAGTTATCAATATAGCTCTGACTATTCAAAGCTTCACTCCTCACTCTTCCCACAAAAGGTCGGGATACACCCCTGTTGGAAATTGCGCACCAGGCAAGGATTTTATCTGCAAATTTCGCTTTATGTTTGTATCTAACATTGTCAGGGCATTCCTCTACGTTGTCCGTATAAAATCCATCGTTCTCCCTTCATTTCAGATTTACTCAAAGTGAAATACTTTTCGTCATCTAAAATAATGATTTTTTCATTGGCAAAATGTACCCGCCTCAGTTGACGACATTTTGGTATACGAAGAAGCTGCGCTTGAGAGTATTTGGAGCACTTACGTCTCTTTCGATATTTAAGACCATTCCTCCTCAATTCCAACGATATCGTACTCTTAGAAGATCTGTATTGCCTAGCCAGTCTCCTCTGTTGACATTCCAATCTGGTTTTTTGCTCTTCTCACCAATCTCTCTGACCTCTGTGCGGTAAATGCACGTGGTCTTCCACTTTTGGGAGATTCAGACATGGTATTCCCTGCTCGCACTCCGCTATTGTTCTATAAATGGTTCTGCGTGAAATGTTTTCATTCTGGAATATTCGAAAGATTTCAGCTTTGGGTATCCGCCCAACTAACTTGTAGATACTTTTTCTTATTTCTAATTTATACGACATCTTAAAGCGAAAACTTCAAAATAAATAAATTTCAACTGACAGTAAATAAAGTAAATAAACTTTTGTTTTCAAAGGCAACTTGATATTATTTTGTTTTTGTTAAAATTAAAGACAATGAGTTTTGTGCCAAAACTTTTAGGACATACGTTACGTTGTCATTGGTTGTATTTAAAACGTAAAATTTCACAACCAATGACAATGTAGACATTTTTAAGTCGGACGGACTAAACGGTTTAAAAATTTTATTCTTGTGGTCGGCCTTAAACCGCGTCCAGACTTGCAACAGTTCGCCGTGCCGCTCCACGCTGCATAGCGCGGACATAAACGTTGTTTCAAGGGTTGGCGAATGATTCGCCGGTGATTCAGAGCTTGTCGGTTTTTTGCGTCAAAAGAGCGCGCAAACGGGTTGATTGGTTTGAAGGGATGTTTGGGGAATTGTTGCAAGTCTGAACGCGGCTTTATGACAACATGCAGGTGTTTTTTTTTGGATGACCAACAAATTTCTTAACTGCACAAACATAGACAGTAGAGACAAAATGCTCACAAAAAATGTTATTATTAGTATATCATACGTAGATACATAAATAAATGTACTAAAGTAATATATTTAATTAGAAGATAGGTTAAAATTTTTAAATTAATTTTTTACTTACTTTTAAATCTTTGGGAACTCGATATTATTAAAAGTAATGTGTTTTGTAAAAAATAGACTTATTTAAAAATAATATTAAAATTTGTTACTGTTTTAGGTAAACTAATTTTTGTTACTGTTTAGTTTAAATGAATAAAAAGAGACATTTTTATTATAGAACATTATTTTGTTTTATTTTTAAATTTACTTAGAATGTTTCCTTATTGGTTGATCTGGCACAAATCGAGCTTTGCAGATTCTAAAATTTTAGTCAAAAGTACTTTTTTAAATACCGCCAGAGGGTACTTTATCTAAAACTTAAAATTTATTTATATCATAACTTTTATTTTGGCAGATACCGCAAAGCTGGGGCGGTAAAGGTACCTTTATTAAAGTCAATAAACCTAACGTTTAGGCACCAATAGACATCAAGTTTTTATCAATTTCAATCCAATTACCTAAATTTAAAAAAACTT
Source organism: Listronotus bonariensis (assembly GCA_014170235.1). NCBI lineage: Eukaryota > Metazoa > Arthropoda > Insecta > Coleoptera > Curculionidae > Listronotus > Listronotus bonariensis. Next base: position 21,027 of record JACEGR010008388.1, read on the forward strand.
TTTTTTAAATTTAGGTAATTGGATTGAAATTGATATATATGATAATTGATATATATATATATATATATATATATATATATCACCCCGTAGTTCAAAAACTAAGACGTTTAGAACATATGTTTATATGAGTTTTTTTCGCCCCTGTAAAGTTTGTCGGTTGAGTTACTGGACACCCTGTATGTATATAGGTAATTTGATTGAAATTGATGAAAACTTTGATGTCTATTGGTGCCTAAACGGTGAGGTTTATCGACTTTAATAAAGAGTACCTTATTTTTTAAGTTTTTAATTGTCTATAAAATGGCGCCCCCAGCTTTGCGATATCTGTCAAAATAAAAAAGTTACTCCTGACGAGTACTTTATAATTCTAGAATACGAGTCAATATCTTCCCATTACAAATGGCGGTACTTTAAAGATTCCAAATACCTGACTTGGATGGCCATATCAAAACTAATAAAGTTAGATGTACCTAATGTGGTGTTTTCTTCGCTCTTTATCTTTTTAATGATGATACTGGTAGTAATATACAGGGTAGAAGAAAAAGTACATATTTTTTATTTAAGGAACCCTGTATATTATTTTACCATTAAAAAGATCTCTTAAATGAGCTTTAAGAGAACACCACACTAAGTACATCTAACTTCTTATTAGTTTCGGAAGCATGGCCATATCCAAATCAGGTATTTAGGTAATTTTTAAAGTACCGCCATTTTGTAATAGGTGGAAGATATTGGACTTCATATTCTAGGGTTAGAAAGTACTCGTCAGGAGCTTTAAATGATGTATCACTACATCAAAATGGCACGTTATTAGGCACGTGTTAGAATGAATGTGATGGCATCCATCATTAATAAGTTATGATGAAAAAATGCGTTTAGGATGATGGCATCCATCATTAGTAAGTTACGCTGAAAAAATGCATTTAGGATGATGGCATCCATCACTAAAGGTTTTGGCAAATAGCCTTTAGATGATGGCATTACATTATTTTTTCCTAATGACAATAAAATGCATTTATTGTCAGGAATTAAAATGTGCATAAATATGCACATGCATAATGTGTGTTTATAGTACAGGGTGTCCCATATAAAATTAAATACTATAATTTTGGAGAAACCATAAGAGATACAAGAAAAGTTAAATGCAGAAGTTGTTCAGTGAAATGTATTGTTTTAGTATTTTTATTGTATCTCTTATGGTTTTTCCAAAATTATAGTATTTAATTTTATATGGGACACCCTAGTACATAAACACACATTATGCATGTGCATTATTTATGCACATTTTAGTTCCCTGGACGGTAAAAATGCATTTTATTGTCATTAGGAAAAAATAATGTAATGCCATCATCTAAAAGGCATATTTTTGCCAAACCTTTTAATGATGGATGCCATCATCCTAAATGCATTTTTTCAGCATAACTTATTAATGATGGATGCCATCATCCTAAACGCATTTTTTTCATCATAACTTATTAATGATAAATGCCATCACATTTTCTGCAACACGTGGCCTAATAACGGCCAATTGCCCATTTTGATGTCTTTTTGATACCTTTTTGCCAATGCCTTGCCGGCAAAAATTCGATGCGTTCAATTAGTTTCTGTAAGTTAAACACTAGCAGATAAAGATTAGACAAAGAATCCTCTGCATATAAGTATTCCGGATAGGATAACGCATCGGTCTCGATTAGTCGTTGCTTCAGACCTTCTTCATTCTTCGCATGGGCAAATTTCCCACAAATGTTTTAAAGTGGCTTGACAAGTACATAAACTCAAGGCAGAAACTAAATATTAATAAATAAAATATTAAACTACGGATTAAGAATATTTTTAGATACAAATCGTTTAATCTTTTAACAATAAATATACGTTACTAACCAGATTTTTATGTTAATTTAATAATTAAAAATCCATTTCGCATATTAAGCCTCTTAATAAACATACTAACCCAAAACACAAATTAGCTAAACAAACTTTAGGCTAAATTTAAAAACATATTAAAGTTCCAGGATATCGAACGTTGACAATCTTAATTTTTAGATTTTAAAATAAGATAATAAACTCGTAAAACGATAAGATTATATTTATTTTAGAAATTTTATTTTTTGGTGTAACAAAATTTGGGGAGAGATATTTAACATTAAATCAACTACATTGTTTTTGGCTGATTTAGGACCAAAAATATATGAATCAGTACGTCCCTGGATAGAGGTTCTTTAGTAAAAACCCTACTGTAAGAATTTTTCATTTTTATTAATATTCTTTTGAAAGATTTTAAAGCAACTAAAAGAGCTGAAATACTCCAATAAGGACACATAATAACATTACAATATTCGAGCTAATCCCCTTTCCTCTTTAAGACAAAAAGTATTTCTTATGCTTCTTTTTCCTAATCTGTATACCTATACTGTATGTACCCCTAAAATAAACCTTAACTGAAATATGTCTTCTGCAGCCCTTAGCATTCTTGCTCCTACCCTGACAGAAAACTTTCATCCCCTGTCCATTTTATAGTAACTTCCACAGTTTCTTCTCAAGGAACTAGGTAATATAATTATTGCTCCAGAAGTTTCTATCTAACAAAGCAACACGTCCCTAGTAGGAATGCAATTGGACAAGATATTCTTTGTCAAAATATTCCCTACTGTCTTGTTTTTCTTGTGCTTTAACATACATAGCCACCCCGCTACAATTGATGCTCGTATTTACTGAATGCGATTTCAGTAGGGCATCAACGGCAGGATTTAATATCCTACCGCTGGACAATGAAACTTGTCTAATAAGTAGACGCTGGTTTTCTATGCTATTCACCACGACTCGATACAGCCTCACTGATGAGTTCCTGTAAGGCAGGCGAAACCGGTCTGGGGAGAGAGTCGTGGTGGATAGCATAGAAAAAGCAGGATGTTTTCTTTTGACTGTCTTTAAAGGGAGTAAAATACTTTGTATAATACACCAAGACAGTAGGGAATTTTTCCTTGTGCTTTATTACATACATAGCCACCCCGCTACAATTGATGCTCGTATTTACTGAATGCGATTTCAGTAGGGCATCAACGGCAGGATTTAATATCCTACCGCTGGACAATGAAACTTGTCTAATAAGTAGACGCTGGTTTCTCTATGCTATTCACCACGACTCGATACAGCCTCACTGAGGAGTTCCTGTAAGGCAGGCGAAACCGGTCTGGGGAGAGAGTCGTGTATGTATATATGCATAGATATATATGCATGTATATATCTATATATACATGTCTATATATATAGGTATATATATAAATGCTGTATATATATATTATTATTAACAAACAAATGCTAATTATAAAGGAAGAATTTTTGTCTAAGCTTGTTAAAATAGTAGTTATATTTAAATTACTAATTAAAACGACCTATTTTGCAGAAAATATCCACAAATTACCTTTACCAGATATAATCTCGAGATGTTTCTTTTATAATATCAGTCATTTCCGTAAATAATACCATATTTTTTATTATGTAAAATATTTATTTAATGACCATGTTAATTGTAGGTGTTATTAATTGATTTTATGTTTTTAAAACTGGAATATGATTACATGTTGGTAGCATAACAATAGTGTCAGTGTTACTTAATGTTTTCGAACTTTAAAATCTACTTCTAACTATAAACCTATTCGGTATCTTTTTCTAATAATTCCTTATTTTGTTATTAAAATAAAATAACTTATTGTCAATTTTAATGTAAGATGAAAAGCATAAGATTATATATAGGGGAAAGTGTTTATATTTTGCTCTTGGAATGCCGTGTCTAGGTATATCTGTTTTAGTCCATGACACACTAATAGCTTGGCTATTTACTATTGTAGTAGAACCTTAATATTATTGAAAATCTACATGCAGTTCCATAGACTTTTCTGAAAAGCAAAATGTATGAATGTACTCCATTAGTGGGGTACATTCATACAACCGAAGGGCACATTTAACATCACTATTAATTCGTCATAATTATTGTTTATTATTGTTTTATACCATACTTTATAAAAAAACACAAATACATTTTTTTAACATACAAAACAAATAGTAAAATTCAAAATTAAAAAACAGGTTTTATCCAAATCTGTTAATGCCTATTTTAACATCGCAATGGTTTCGTGATATGAACATAAGTAACGAATAGTGAACAGAGTGTCATTAAACGGTCTTTACGTTACATGTATGGTTATCTACCAAAGACACTTAATAACATTTTTGTTTTAGTCAGTTATATTTATTAAAAGTAACAATCTCAAAATGTAAAAAAAATATTGCTTATACATTATTAATTATATCAAATAAAAAACTCTAGTTAACACAAAGATACCTTAACTTACAAAACCTAAAATTAATATGCCTATGTTATTAACAGATTATGACCTAAGATCTATGGTAATATCATCACTATGTCTGATAAATTAACTGATCCTTGACATCCAAAGACACAAAGTTCATAAAGCACCCTGTTTTTTTTCCGTAAAAATGAAACTTAAACTACTTTATATAATATTTACAACTATAATCGTCGGTGTAACAAAAAATAGTAGTTAAAAAAATATTCATAAAGAGGCCAGGGATACAATTATACAGTATGAATGTGCCCCATATACTTGTGTATGAATCTGCCCCATCACATGCTAATTAATAAAAAATTTGAAATAGAAAAACCGTATTTATCTATATTAATTTACACTTAAATTAGTGCCTCTGTATTATTATAATTAGGATTAAATAGCAATAATTAATCAAAAAATAGTAACTGGCCATAGAGGGGAGGAGGCTAATGGCAATGTATCAAAAATGACACTAAAAAGTTGTTGATAATTGAGCTTCAGAATATTACCGATAGAGGCGCACGCTGTCGAAGCGCTACTAAAAATACATGTTTTCTTATGAGCGTTTCCTGGTTTTTATTTATTTTAAGTTGATTATAGCCGATATAGAATTTAAATAATTATATACATAGATAATATACAGTATACTTAAAATTCATTATTGCTTTGTGCCGCAAAAATTCGCAATTGGCGGTCATCAATGATATATTATTTCTCCAATAGTGCCGCTAGTACAAGTTGATCCACTAACTAAAATTATTTCATTTTATTATTAAATCTGATTTATATAACGATTTAGCTTTAATACTTGCCCTAATAAACCAATTGAAAATTTTAGTTTTTGTCAAAAATAAGAAATCTTGTTAATTAACTTTTGCCCGTATATCTTTTAAAAAAAATTCTATCAACCCTAAACCACTTTATATTGTAAGGCAATTAAATATATATTTTTATTAATGAAAAAATGTTGTTTGACATGTCTAATAAGTTGTTTATTTTTTATTATTAAATCTGATTTATTAAACGATTTAGCTTTAATACTTAATAAACAAATTGGAAATTTTAGTTTTTGTCAAAAATAAGAAATTTTGTTAATTAACTTTTGCCCGTATATCTTAAAAAATGTATTGTTTTGATCAACCCTAAACCACTTTATATTGTAAGGCAATTAAATATATTTTTTATTAATGAAAAAATGTTGTTTGACATATAATAAGTTGTTTTTTTATTATTATTAAATCTGGTTTATTAAACGATTTAGCTTTAATACTTGCCCTGATAAACCAATTAAAAATTTAAGTTTTTGTCAAAAATAAGAAATCTTGTTAATTAACTTTTGCCCGTATATCTTAAAAAATGTATTTTTTTTATCAACCCTAAAACACTTTATATTGTAAGGCAATTAAATCTATTTTTTATTAATCAAAAAATGTTGTTTGGCCTATAATAAGTTGTTTCTAGTTATTGAAGTAAAAATGGAATGAAACAAAAAGTTTTTTTTAAATATTTTTATTAACAAATCACAGTTTTTATAACTTTCTTAACTGTCTGCTTTTCTTCTTTCTACCTTCGTCAATCCTGTTGTTCCAAATAAAATGCATTCTACTAACTAAATAGAAGCATATTATCGCAGATGTCAATTCCGCTTCATGCTCACTACAACCAACACGGGAAACATATATATCTCTTCTAATTTCGACAATATTGTGGCAAAAGTGCCCTAAATTCACTGCGGTTCTTGACATGGGTCATATCGTCGCTGTTATTACGAAGGGGCCTATCTCGATATTTGGCGAAAATGAGTTATACCCATTGTTACACAAGGAAAGACCATATTTATGTTAGTACAAACTTGCATATCCTAATACTATACCAAAATGTAATTAAATTAAGATAAGGTCAGCGGTATAGGCAAAACAATGATACCAGTTTACTTTAAAACACTCTCCTGAAAAGTTGTAAATATCGAGATAGGCCTCATTATAACTACTTGGGAAGTTTAAACTATTCTTCAAAATATTATCTAATTTATTTTGTAATGCTGCAGTGTCATTTTCAGGGTCAAGAATATCTTCAACATTCATCAGCGTTTTGAGTATTTCTGATCCTTCCACATTACTTCCCTTGGGTGGTTTAACAAGTGAATAAGTACACATTAATCGAACATTTGTACAAAGAGTCTGGAGTCTGGATGATCATTAGACCCACATGCACTTCTTATCAACCTAAAAATCTCTAAAACAGAAATCAGCACCTGTATTCTGTAACTCGATAGAAAAGAAATTTCCTGAAATTGCCATATGATTTACATAGCATAGAAAGGAAATTTCTTCTCTATCGTATTACAGAATACGGGTGCAGTTCTATTTAAATAGAAATATTTGAACTGTCAACGTACCTCCAACGCATCTTGATTTAACTTTGCTGTCATCAAATACTTGTATCCATGATTTTCACAGAGAAAATTCATAATACCAAGAGTAGTTTTCAAAGTAACAATTATACCATGAAATGTACTATCAAATAGGAAATGGATGTTATCTGCTTTAGCATATACTTCCCATTTACAGATATACTCTAGGAAGTCCTTGATAAACTATAGATACATACTCCATTAAAATGCATTCGATTCAGTACTTAGAGTTAGCAAACCTGTTTTTTTACAGATCCTTTTTTCAGAATTCGGCCTTGTGGTCTTCTTGAGCTCATTATTTCAATGAGAGGGGATATATGTGTACTAAATTTTACATGTTGATCACAGTCAATTAGATTAACGTGTATTTTATTTATAGATTTTCATTGCTGCAGCTGTTCGTTTACTAAAAACTATAAATATAAAGAGTGTTCACTTAAAAACTTACCACTCAAATTACCTCCAAAAAAGAAAGATTTAAGAAAATCGCCGAAACACGTCAACATATGTATGAGCTTTAAAATGATGTATCACTCGACCCCTTTCTCATTTAAGAATTTCGGCTGGTCGCCCTGATGGTTAAGTTAACACTGCAGAAAAAAAATACTTTACTAAAAACGTGGTTATAAAGAATCATCATAAAATAAAGGCTAAATTCTACTTACATTTGGTGCTTTGAAAAGACTAGGGTTAGGTAAACCTGCTTCTTTCCTTGCCTTTATATCTGAAGGATATCCAGTTTTACAACCCGGCACAAAGCAAAATCTTTTTGTGTATATCCTTTTATCAGTCATATTTACAAATCACTTTTAATTTTACCTAAATATGGGTAAAAACTAACAGTTTTTGGATACTTTCCATTAAACACTTAACAAAATAGTATCGCAAACTACCCGAGCGCCACGAACGGCCAACCAGTGAAACGCTTTAAAAGTATGGCCAGAATTTTGAAATTACGCCATTGCCCATTGCCCCTCCTCCCCTCTAGTTCTCCGAGCAGCTTTGACATTCTGTCCTCGTAAGAATCTTGCAAATTTTTTCAAATTTATGATCTTGGTCAAATTTATATACTGGTGCCTTTCAGGGGCGGATCCAGAACTGCATCTCAGGGGGGCTCAAATAAAAAATATTTTATGGCACACACACACCTACAGTTTTTTTTAACACACAAACAAAAAGCTTAAATTACAGCAGCTAAGGACTAACAAAAAAGTTAACAAATGTTTAGAAAGACTGTTGTACAATTCTACATTTTCAAAGTTCCAAGATCAAACTGGCCACTTTCATGTGTTCTGTAGGGCTTACCCAAGGTGAATAGAGACAAGGTGGGCCTAACTTTCCATTTGACAGCCGATAGATGTGACGTCAATAGTATTCTTTAAAAAAATGTCGGTATTTCTTTATGGTTATGTAAAAATCGTGTTAATCTTGTTTATATTTGTGAGTAAATAGTGGATTAAAAAGACTTTAACCATTGTATAAGAATATTTTTAAGTTTAAATTGGTTAAAAAAGACTCTCATGACGTCACAATATCAGCTGTTTACTGTCATAGCAAAGTTGGACCACCTTGTCTCTATCAACCTTAGGGGCTCACCGGGAGCGCGCGCCCCCTGCGCATGTGCCTTTAAAATACCTTTTAATTGTAGTACCTATTGAAAAATAGCTGATCTAAGATCAAAAATAATGGACTTCTCTTTACCTAAATCCTATCAAGGTTAATTTTTGTTTACAGAGTACAATACCCGTTGAATTTATTTACCAAGCAAAGGTTACCTCACTATTTAAAGGTCGCTATTTTAAAGACACATTTCAAATAATGGATGTATCCGTGGGCATCCGATCACCAACACATTAAATATGTAAAACATATATTTTCAAATATAATATTTGAAGAATATTGTATAACTCTGTGTTAGTTCTTAAATATTTGCCAACACATTATTCTAACAAAGTTACAGGTAAGGTGTGGTCTTTCTCTTTATTTGGAAAAAATTCTTGATAGATAATTGTCAAAGACCAACTATAGTTAATGTTTAGCAGATAGAAAGTACTGATAAGTACACAATAGTCCACCAAAAAGTTGGCATTATACCGGGTTAGTTACAAAGAAATTGGAGAAAAATATCCACTAATGTACTATTTTCAGTTTGAAAGTTAAAGCAAACTTTTTATTAAGATGTATTAAGACATTAGTTCAGAATTAAAATTAATGTTTATTATGTCTCCTCCGTGGCGCAGTGGACAGAGCTTGGATCTTCGAAGCCAGAGGTCGACGGTTCGATTCCCAGCGGAGAGACATATTTAGGTAGTAGTTATTAAAAATAACGACCGTGGTGGCACTACCGCGTTGTCTAAAAGGTGCTGTGAAAATGCATAACTGCATGTTTCAGTGCTTGGACAACGTTGACGGGGGGAACCGATGGGTTAAGCATCTAATAACCCGACACCCACGGTACTCTGGTCTTTTATATGCAACCGAACTAAAAATTAGAAAATAATTTTTCATTAAAAAAATATTGTCATTTCATAGTAAAAAGCGTGGGGTGCATTTTACTATTTTTTCATAACTTTTCCATCATAGATATTGGCAAATATAATAATTATAACATTTAATATATTAAACACCCCACGCTTTTTACTATGAAATGACAATATTTTTTTTTAATGAAAAATTATTTTCTAATTTTTAGTTCGGTTGCATATAAAAGCGTGTTTTTTTAGTTTTTTTAAACTATTAATTATTTTTCATTTTTTAGTTTTTGCTACTCTTGACAAAATGGCGAAAAAATTTTTAGTGAACAAGAGTAGCAAAGTTTGTAATGTTTCCAACAGATTGCAACCCACTAAAAAATTTCTTCTCCATTTAGTAGCAAAGTTTGAAATGTTGCCAACAGATGGCAACCCAGTCAAAGTTTGGAATGTTGCCAACAGATGGCAACCCACTAAAAAATTTCTTCTCCATTGAGTGGCAAAGTTTGAAATATTGCCAACAGATGGCAACCCAGGTGTTGTTTTTATAATATAATGGAATTTTTTTTTCCTGGCGATTAAAAACAAGATAACGGGATACTTTTTGCAGATTATTGCATTGTCATGGGTCATTAATAAGTGTGCAAAGTTTCAAAGAAATCGAATAGCTGGAAGTTGGTTAAAATTAGGCTCAAAGATTCCGTTACATAGATAGCCAGATTGATAGATAGATAGTTACAACCCAAGTTAATAAAAGGTCCAGCTAAGGAATGCTATTTCCGCTGAATGTGCCAGAATATTGATGTACCAACTAGCCAACGTAAGAAATGAGTTTTATAATCGTTTGGGTTATTGTCTGGCAGTTAATGGAGGAATATTTGAGCATGTGGAAAAAGTGCTTTATTGTCTTGCGTAACTGGGAGTGCATGTGTTGAAATTAGCTGTAAACTAAAATGAAATGCGAGGATTCTTTTTGAAATTCCCGTATAAAATAATTAAGTTTTGGCAATGACATTATAAATTAATGATCCAAATTGTCACTGATAAATCGATATGGTGTTTTTATTATTGATTTCTAGAGTACCAGGGTGCATAATGAGATACTACGGTGCAGAAGCATTTAAGCAGCTTGCTCTTTACTGGTTGGTTGAAAATGCTCAAATTTTAATTTGCGGTGGAACCTTTTGGCCCTGTGCTCTTCAATAAATCCTTATAGCATTTTTTTCTAAAATACGTGGGTGAAGCCAATATTTGACTACTCTAAAATTTACATGGGATTCCCTCGAGCTGACCTGGCTTAACCCTATTGACCCGTAGGAATTGGCCGGTTGGTGGGTTGCCTGAAACAAAATAAAGAAAACAGAAAAAAGTTACTGTGACAGGTCTACCATCCTTATCAAGAATAATAAAAAGCACAAAAAAGTAGTTTTTTGAACCTATTATTTTAGATTTAATAGATTTTTGTAGATTTCTCCTTCAACCTCAAAATTTTGCAAGAAAAATTATCATAATAGATTGAAATATTATTCTATATTTCTTGTTAAAATGAATTTAAAAGTGTTTGCACAATTTTTTAATGCAATTCTGTTTAAAAATAAAACCATTTTGTAAATAAGTTAAAATTTAAAATAAGGGCTTAGAAACCTATTTAAGAATTTTATTTATTATATATTAATATGATTATTGGGAGCACCTTCAGCATTTGTTTCTTAAAAAAGTGCTTATGATTAAATGCTTGTCAACCTATTATTGTTCATTAATTTATTTTTATCTAATTTATTTAAACGATTTAATTATGTATTTTACCGAATGTTAATCAATAAGCCGGGGTAATTAATCATAATAGCAAAGTGTTATGAAGTAACCCCAGACGGTTTGAAGATAATATTAAAGGTAATACGCGTGAAAATTGAGTGTCTACTTCTTACATAATTAATAATTTTCTAGTATTTAATAACTGTTTATAAGCAGATGGGTAAACCTTGGTAATGCAACACCCGCCAGTCTATCGTAATAAATAGAAATTAACTGCCTTTAAGAATTATTCTAATTAATTTTGTATTATTTGATTTTTATGTTCCTTACTATAAAAGAAGTATTGTGATCGTGTACAGGGTTTTCATTTATGTTTTGCCACCTATAGTAAGAACATTTTAAAAGCGCAAATTCGGTACCCCTCTGAAAATAATACAAAAAAATATAAAAAAAGGCCGCCTGCACCTCGGACTCATTTTAGACAAAGGCGCCGCTATCCTTTACAGCGACGCGCTGATACACTACGTGGATAGAAATCCATTATTTTGGCCAAAAAGCAACTTTGAAATTTTAATGGGTCATGTGCTTTGTGTATTTCAAAGCTAGATACTCCAAACTACATGTACGCAAAATTATAAAAGGATATGACGACTTCCATTGGGGTAATAAGAAACTTAAAAATGTATTTTAGGTAAACCTAAATACACAACATTTAATCTACTTAGTTTATTATTAGCCTTGTTTACTAAAAGAGTAAAAGAGTTTAAATAATAAGAGCCATTGTTGTGTTTCCGATGCAGTCTCCGCGAAGTCTCGCTACTTATCAGAGCATTTTTTTACCTGTTTCTTTATCAGTTTTGCACCCCCACAATCGCCTGCCTACTGGCTACATTTCTGGAGATGTGAGTTTGACAGATGCAAGATTTTTTATGAATTTACAGGGTTTTCCATTTTAAAGAAGCCCAAAGCTTATGTTTTGTCCTACACTTTCGTATATCCTAAAGAGATAAAAGCATTCTGATGAAAGATATGGATTCTACGGACTCTACCCAACAAAGCGGTGTTATTATTATTTTTATACGTTAAAAAATAAAAAAAGCCGGGAAGATGTTTCTCTATTACGCTTCCCAAGGAATGATGCTGAGGTTGGCGCTCATATTTGGATGGTCATATTTCCGAAACTAATTGAGATAGACACATCAAATGTAGTATTTTTTTTAAGCATTTGCACGTAGTTTTGGTGGTGATCCTAATATTCCAGTGCATCGATTTAAAAAAATGATACCCATTGTACGTACCCTGTATATCATATGAGATCAACTAATCATCGGGATTGCTGAGTCAGGGAATACTACCGGGAATTAACCAAACAAGCTGACCTTTTTAGTTTTATTTTGTACAATAAAAATAATAACGTTAAGGGGGGTGCCCCGTTTACAATAGCACATAATAAGTTTTGGGTTCCCAAAAAGCATTTGTCAATGTTTTATGATATTTTTCCAGGAAAAAAGCACCTTCATTTTAAGTTAGATTGGTAAGTTTCAGAATTTTGACCAAAAAAAATTAATTTCTATCCCATAGTGCGATGACCAGCTGCATCAACCGGCATATCATAAAAGAAATATAGCAAAGGCGGCCGCGAAGTCAAGCATGCCGATTTATTTGCTTTAAACTTTTTTGTGATTTTTTTCTTATCAAAGAGCACCGAATTTACATTTTTAAACACAAGCTAAAAAGGCGATAATAAAGAATTTTTCTGTATGCTATTGTGAGTTTGTGAAAAGACTTAATTAATATTTTATATTTTGTTTTCGCGCAGCCTCAAATGAAATTGGCAATCATCACATTGGCTTTAATCGCTGTAGTATCAGCATATCCTCAAAAAGAAGGAGTGCCTACACTAACGAGGCTATCAGACAGGCACAACAGACTTCTCTTGATTCCTAAAGATGCACAAATTCAAAAAGTAAGTTTGAAAATCGCTTTTTGCGATGAAAGACAATTGTAGTTTTACTATAGACTCCCACGAACAATGCTAAATTTTTGGCAGTAATTTGGACGCTGGCTTGGCTGAATTTATGAAGCGGCAAATTATACGTACTGTTTACGTGTGTACTCGATGGATACCGCGCTTCATAAATTCCACGAAGCGAGCGTCCAAGCTGATGACCAAAAATTTAGCATTGTTCCGGGTGTCTATATAGTAAAACTACAATTGTCTTCTTTACTAATTATAAGTGAATAACAATTTGAAATTTTTTAAAAAAGGAACTTGAACCAAAAATTTTGTCTTAATTTTTTTGCAGGCGTTGTACATTTAATTTACTGGCATTGCCAACACTCTTTAATGGCAAGGCATTGGCAAAAAGGTATCAAAAGACGCGAAAGTGGGCAATTGGCCGTTATTAGGCCACGTGTTGCAGATAAAGTGATGGCATCCGTCATTAATAAGTTATTGGCAAAAAAATGCGTTTAAGATGATGGCATCCATCATTAATAAGTTATTGGCAAAAGATAACAAAAGACATGAAAGTGGGCAAATGCAGATACTACCAAGGCAAGCAAGCTGACGTCTTATTGAAGAAAACTGTCGCATATACTTTTTAAAAGCTAAAATGATGCGGATATTTTATTTGAAAATTAAAATAGGAAAAAACTCCTTACTGCATGCAATTTCCTTGCAATGCAAAGTACCATCTCTCGGAACACTGTCCAACTTGGAGATGCAGATTTTACACTAGCCGAAGATATTTCTTTCAAAGCTAAGTTGAGATCACCTACCGCAGACCGCGCTCGAATTATTTTTGTCTAATGGGTACGGTTTAGACGATAAAAAGCGAAGATATTGCAGAAACGTAGTACTTTATTGTCCATTACGCCATCTAATCGGTATGTCGCTTTACAACTATTAAATATATATATATATATATATATATATATATATATATATATATATATATATATATATATATATATATATATATATATATATAATACAAAATATTTTACTCCCTTTAAAGACAGTTAAAAGAAAACGTCCTGCTTTTCTATGCTATCCACCACGACTCTCTCCCCAGACCGGTTTCGCCTGCCTTACAGGAACTCCTCAGTGAGGCTGTATCGAGTCGTGGTGAATGGCATAGAAACCAACGTCCACTTATTAGACAAGTTTCGTTGTCCAGCGGTAGGATATTAAATCCTGCCGTTGATGCCCTACTGAAATCGCATTCAGTAAATACGAGCATCAATTGTAGCGGGGTGGCTATGTATGTTAAAGCAAAGAGGAAAAATTCCCTACTGTCTTGGTGTATAATACAAAATATTTTACTCCCTTTAAAGACAGTTAAAAGAAAACGTCCTGCTTTTTCAGTTTAAAAATGTAAATTCGGTGCTCTTTGATAAGAAAAAAATCACAAAAAAGTTTAAAGCAAATAAATCGGCATGCTTGTCTTCGCGGCCGCACTTGCTATATTTGCTTTTATGATATACCGCTTGATGCAGCTGATAGTCATCACTATGGTTGATAGAAATTAATTTTATTGGTCAAAATTCTAAGAACACTCCAATCTAGCTTAAAATGAGGTGCTTTTTACTGGAAAAAATATTATAAATTATTACAAATGCTTTTGGAACCTAAAACTTATTATATGTTATTATAAATTTACACCCCCCTTAACATTATTATTTTTTATTGTACAAAATAAACTACAATGTCAGCTTGTTTGGTTAATTCGGTAGTATTCTAATCAGTAATCCGATGATTATTATCTCATATGATATACAGGGTACGACAACAATAGGTATGATTTTTTTTAAATGGAATACCCTGAATATTATATCACCACCAAAAAAATCTTTTAAAATGCTTTAAAAAACATACTACATTTAGATGTGTTCTATCTCAATTAGTTTCGGAAATATGACCATCCAAATCTGAAAATTAATTTTAAATTATTCTTTAGAAGCATAGATAGAGATCACATCTTCCCAACTTTTTTTATTTTTTAACGTATAAAATAAATAAAACACACTGTTTTTGTTGGGTAGATTAGGATATACAGTGTAGGACAAAACATATTAAATTTTAAAATGGAAAACCTTGTAAATTTTAAAAAATCTTGTATCTGTCCTTACACTCAAGAAGTAACAAAAGTAGGAAGGCAATTGTAAGTACAAAAACTGATAAAGAAAAGGTAAAAAAATCTTTGACAAGAGTAGCCGAGACTTCGCGAGACTGCATCAGGAAACACAACAATAGCTCGTATTATTTAAACTCTTTTACTTTTTTAGTAAATAAGGCTAATAATAAACTAAGTAGATTAAATGTTGTATATTTATGTTTACTTAAAATACATTTTTAAGTTTCTTATTACCCCAATAGAAGTCGTCATATCCTTTTTATAATTTTGCGTACATGTAGTTTGAAGTATCTACTTTGAAAATACACAGCATGAGCCATTAAAATTTCAAAGTTGCTTTTGGCCAAAATAATGGATTTCTATCCCATAGTGTATCGGCGCGTCGCTGTAAAGGATAGCGGCGCCTTTGTATAAAATAGTCCGATTGCAGGCGGCCTTTTATGTTTTTTGTATTATTTTCAAAGGGTACCGAATTTGCGCTTTTAAATAGTTTAAAAAACTAAAACGCTTTTATATGCAACCGAACTAAAAATTAGAAAATAATTTTCATTACAAAGAGTTTGTCACTTCAGAGTAAAAAGCGTGGGGTGCTTAATATATTAAATGTTATAATTATTCTATTTGCAAATATCTATGAGGGAAAGTGATGAAAATAGTAAAATGCACCCCATCGCTTTTTACTCTGAAGTGACAACTCCTTTGTAATGAAAAATTATTTTTCTAATTTTTAGTTGATTACATATAAAAGCGTGTTTTTTTAGTTTTTTAAACTATTATTATTTTTATTTTTTAGTTCGATATATCACTAGTAGTTTTTAAAATAAATGCTCCAGTTTATTCACTAAAAATTTCTTCATGCCATTCTTGATTTAAAGCTAAAGTGGCCACATAGTTTTCACCTTTAAACTCCGTATTTCTATGTATTTTACACCTTTTATTATAAAATTGAAAAAGTCAATTAAAAAAAACGCAGCAAGTTTTGCATCAATTGCCCTTGTGCATTCGCCATAATTAAAAACGATTATTAAGGAATTTATTTATCCTGGCGATGGCGGTCCTAAAATCAGGATAACGTGGATACTGTTTTTTTAAATTATTGCATTGTCATCGGTTCTTGATACGTGTGCTAAGTTTCAAAGAAATTGAAAACTAACCGAACTAAGAACTAACCAGTTCACAGTATTCCTCTTCTTTTTTTGCACACAATTCTTGATTTTCATTTTTAGTTCGATATATCAATTAGTTTTCTGCGGTCATGTGATATTGAAATGTTTCACAAACTATTTCGTAATCTAATCATTTCATTTAAAAAGCTTCACTGTTGCATGGGGTTTCAGAACGCAACTACTCGAACAAGTTTCAGGTTGGTCTGCATGTAACGGGGTTTGGACCCGTTTAACGGGGTTCTTGTTAAC